>JAKIJQ010000580.1:0-24912 GCA_023373905.1 Rhizoglyphus robini | reverse complement strand
ATGTCCACCACCACTTTGTCTTTGATTAATTGAATATTCAAAATCTTTCAAAAAGACTTTTCACAACATTTTTATAAGCTTTACTAAATTATTTATTATCTTCTAAAAATTCAACAAAATTATATAAGACAAAAAAACAAACATTCGGAACAATCAAATATAATCAATCAATAACAAATAGAACCTTCACATTTAAATGATCTAAATATTTCGCAATTTCCTCACGTACAAGCACATCTCGATGTTTGATTGTGATTTGTTTCAAATTCGGGAAAATGCGCAACAGAAAACGGTTACAAAATTGCTCACCATCAAATTTCTGTTCACGATTACCAAATTGAACGCCAAAATCGTGAATCGAAAAATTGTGAACAGAATTCAAAGTTGGTAAGTTCATTGAATCGAGTGAAGCCCAATCAAACACAAACCAATGAATCGATAGTTGAGATAGATGCAACAATCGAGCTAGATGGTGGATAACATCTGAATCAAAAATCTATTTTACAAATAAAAAAAATAAATTAAAGGATAATTATTAAATCTAAATACAAATCAAATAAACTTACAAATCGATGTGTAAAATCCAAACATTCGAAGCTGCACAAAGTTGGCACAAACGAACGGCAAAACCTCGTGCTCTTCTGCAAACACTCTCAAGTGGGTGAGACTTTTCACTAAATTGAGATTGAGACTTGGCCATTGAGTCAAGTCGTGTAGGGATACACTGCCAAACAGGTACAGACTCGTACAGTGCGGTCCGAGATGAGGTAGAACACTGAGAATACGATTGGTACTCGATAAATAATGCTGCAATCGAGATAGAACAGTCACGTGACTTGTCAACTTGAGTGGATCAATGTCGAGGAAATCGAGTCGTTTCAGGTGGGTCAACGAGTTGAGGTGTTCGTATGATGCGTGATAACGAGATTCGGGGAATGTTGAAGAGTGAGGAATGAGTAAAGTTACCAGTGTGGACGACCAATTTCGGAGTAAATGAGTGAAAAGATTTTCACCTGAATCAAATTGTGAATTGAGAGCGAAATGTTCAATTTGAGGGAAAAGTTTCAATAAAAGAAAGCACAAATCCTTGGACATTGAAGAAAGGTGATTTGAGGTTGATTTGAGAACCACAGAATTTGCGTTGCCACTAAAGTCAATCAGTCCATTGAATCGATTAGATATTCGGATTTGTTTAAAGTCCCCGATCAACATGAGAGTAGGGCAATCGCTCGCGATGTGCATGAACGAAATTGAGGTAACCACGAGTACCAGTCGAATCCATAGGCTATAAAAACATTATCTTTGCAATATCTCGAAATATGATCAATTATTTCGTGTTTCCCATTGAGATTAAAATATCCAATATCAATTTCGGTCATTTTGTGGCAAGTCACGTAGTTTATGAATGTTTTTTAAAACCAAAACAAAACACAGTGCCCAAATATGGGCAATTAATATACAGCGTTACCAATAGAAATACATTGAGTGCAAGAAATCACTAGGAGGGTGCTAACCGCTCTGTCATTGTTTTCATGATCGATGGTCGCTGCAGGCATTTGAAAGATTTGGTTCACTACTTGTTGATCTGTTTTCTTTCTTTTGGTTTGTTTTGCTCATGTCAATCATGTTTAGACGCTCAAATACTGCTTGTCCGTACATTGGACACCCTTCTAAACTAAGTGATTCAATGTTGCCCACAAAGGCTGATGTGTTGCGCCATTACCTTCATCTCCGCAATCTAGCTCCTCGAACTAACACTTTCAAAGTCGACGATTTGGCCGAACAAGTGGCTAATAGTGTTTTCAAAGTTTGGGAAAGAGCCTCTGTGACGACTGTTTTGGTAACGAGCATCACACCAAGAGTTGTGAAGTTGTACAATGAATATTTGGCAGAGTACAAGTGGTATCATCGCACAGAGACAAACCGAATATCTGCTTCCTCACTGAAACGAGTTCAGTCGAAACATGAAGAGTTTGATCGACTTTTCGATCTAGCCAGATGTCAGTCTAAAGAGTCAAAAGGTGGAACATTGTGTACGTGTGCTGTTTGTTCGAATCCAAAAGAAGACACTGAGTACTTGTTCGAGCAGCGTACCACAAAATTGAAGACAGTCTCTAGTGCCATTGATACGAAAAGGACCAAGGATGCAAAGATTGCTTTGGCTAAAGAACAAAAGAGAAACGAAAATAAACAAAAGAAAGTTCAAAGCGAAGAGAAGAGAAAGCGAAATCAAATGCACGATTCAGTCAATGCAATATACGTGCAATATGAAAGCGATTCTGGTGATGAACTCGACATTGATAATTCGCCAGATTTCACACCATTCAAGGAGAAGAAGGCGCCAACTCGAAATATGTTACCAATGAGGAAGCTCGCAATATCGTCCATTATTGGCGGGTCGTCGAATTCTTCAGCAGCGAGAGATGGAAACGCAGCACTGGAGGCGGCTGGAGTGTTAACCGAATCAAACGAAAATGTCAAGTTGAATCCTACTAAGGTACAAAAGGCAAAACAACTGGTTCGGGAGGAAGCGACTAAAAAGCACTTGGAAATAATGAAATTAGACCCACCAGTTGGCCTCTTCTTTGACAAACGTGCCGACGAGACGAACACGAACAAATTGGAGAAAGATGGCTCGCATTCGCACAAGGTCGTCAAAGAGGACCATTACAGCTTGTTGGGATACAGACTGAATGATCCCAACCCTTTCTTCATTTGTGCGTTATCGGTTGTTAAAGATGGAGGAGATACGGTAATGATTAACTAATTGAATCAATCTAATTTTTTTATTGTTTTAGGCATCGTTTGCTGCTGTGAAACGAATTGTAGATTTCTTCTCTACTCGTGGACTGAGTATGGACAGCATTCGAGTCGTGGGAACTGATGGCGAGACAACCAACACTGGCTCGTGGAATGGAATAGTTCGAAGACTGGAAGAGGCACTCAATCGTCCACTACAGCGTGTTGTTTGTCTCATTCACATGAACGAGTTGCCTCTTAAACGGATCATGAGAGAACTGGTTGGCAAATCAAATGGCCAGCGAACCTATCATGGACAGCTTGGCAAATTGATTGACCAGAACCTCGAATTACTTCCAATGGTCAAGTTTGTGCCCGTGTCTGTGTCTTACTTCCCTGAATATTCGGACAATCATCGCTCAAAAACAATGAAACTACGATCAGACCAAGACTATCTGTACCAAATTTGTTTGGCGGTGATCAGTGGAAATTGCCCGGCTAAACTTTTGCGGACACCTCCTGGTGAGATTGGCCACGCACGTTGGCTCACGACTGCAAACCGAATCCTCCGTTTGTATATAGCCACCGAAGACCCAACAACTATTCCTCACCTGACCGAAATTGTCCACTACATCGTTGGCTGCTATGCGCCTGTGTTCTTCGGCATTAGAAATGATCCGAACATATCTTCTGGATCACGACATTACTTTCAAATGGTGAAACTCAGCCGAAATTTGTCTCCATCAATCAAAGGTTGCATCGAAAAAGTGCTGAGAGACAACTCGTATTTCGCTCACACCGAGAACATTCTTCTGTCGATGTTAACAGACAAAGACGAGGACATTCGAAAGAAAGCGACCGAAATAATTTATCGTGTGCGAATTGACGCAATCATGACTCCGCTAATGAAGCCTCCAGCAAAGAGACCGAAATTGGACCGAGAAGAGCGACTGGACATAAGATATTTTGTTTTGCCTAAAGTTGAGCTAGATTTTTCGGTCGAAAATTACTGGGAAATGTTGGATCTAGACATTGACTGTTTCGAGCCGCCCCTGGCCATCGGAATTGATTTGTCCAATTTCATTTGCCCTCGAAGTGTTCCTTGCCACACTCAAGACGTCGAGAAGTACGTTCAAGATGTCTCAAAGCAAGCTCGTCGCACTTGTTCGGAAGCTGCTCTAAATGCCAACATTTACGTGATAAGTCAATTTCGAAATAAGGAGAACGAGTTTAAAAAGGTTAATAGCAAATAGGTTGTTTTATTTTTTAATTATTTCAATAAATGAAAATTATTATTCTTAAATCAATTTGAATTCTAAAAATTGTTGTCTTTTGGGCGCTACTGACCATTGGGCAGAACATCCACTTTATTTTTAATAGTAACGTACTTTAATGACAGCTCTTAAATGGGCTGTATTATCCCTACACTGCCCAATAGTATTTCATATAATACGTAACCGAGCGAATCAATAGTCTAATTTAATTAATCTTAATGGGAAACACGAAATAATTGATCATATTTCGAGATCTTGCAAAGATAAGGGTTTTATAGCCTATGGATTCGACTGGTAGGCGTGGTTACCCGAAATTCGTACTTGCACATCGCGAGCGATTGCCCTAATGAGAGTCCGCTTCTCTCGACAAATGTCTTCGATGTGCACTTTCCACCGTTTGCAAACACCTCGAATTGTGATCAGAAGTTGTACATCCAATTTGACCAAAATGTAACGCACCATTTCGTTGGGTAGAATGTCGATCTTACTCTTCTGCTTATTCTGCACCTTCTTCTGTTTCTTCTTGTGTAGCACAAAATTACGTTTGAGTAACATTGCAAGTTTATTTTCCATTTGAGAGTAGAAATACTTGACAAAATAAAGTGAGAGAAAAATGTTCACAAGTACAAATAGAAACGAGCAGGCACAACAAAATAAAGCAAATGAGAACAAATTACAATTCATAGTGCAGTCACTTGTTAGTCTGTGATGATGAAAATGATAACAAATGCTTTCGTGTGGCTGATGATGGTGATTTCTTATCAAATCAACTATGACAGTTTCTATTTGAAAGTCAAAAGCATGCTGCTGAAGGGAAAACACAAACATTGCGGGTCCTGTTTGGAAAGGTTAAAGGGCAAGTGGTGATTACGACAAAATTGATGGAATAATATTTATTGCAATTATTACAATTGTGGACCTTTGTGAAGATATAGCATTTTTAGAAATGTTTCGTCCGTTTGCAAAATATTTAGCCCCTTGCAAAAAATTATTTCGTCCATCGACTTTTTGATCGAAAACGACTAACAAAGAGTCATGCCCAACTCTGCCCTACACAAAGGCCATATTTTATGCAGGTCCCACATGGACAAGTGAGGTACCAAATTAAAGGTTATGACCTCTAGAATCATTTGGTAAAAATTCCAGACTGATCCGAGCTAATTTACGGGAAATATCCGCAAAAGAAGTTTAATACATTTCAGTAGAGTAACGTCCTATGTGGATGGGCCATATTAAGCACATCTAACACATTGCTATGCTAAAAATGGCGACCTCGGATCATCCTGGAAATTTCGCAAAATGATTCTAGAGGTCATAACCTTTAATTTGGTACCTCACTTGTCCATTAGGGACCTGCATAAAATATGGCCTCTGTGTAGGGCAGATTTTTAACGCATTTGGGCATGACTCTTTGTAATATGATTATTTTAAGCCTATTACACTTAATTTTGGAACTCAAAAGCCAATTCCATTAACAAAATACTTCTTATATATTAAAATCCCAATACGTCGTTGTAAACAAAAACTTCGGAAAGCCAAAACTTTACATCGTAAAACAATGAAAATTTTTGAGTAGAGTAAATCGCTTTCCGGACATCGATTGTAAATAGACTCGATTCGATCCAGCCCAAAATTGGATTTTAGATTTTTAGGTTTTTTGGATTTATGAACTGAAAAAAATGTCTTTGGGTTCATACTGAAAATCTATATATGTTGAAAATATATGTTGAAAATATATGTTGAAAGTTCAAGTTTCTACCATTTTAGAGAGCTTAAAAACTTTTGAAGAATTAAAAACTCAGTTTAAGTCAAATCTGCAATTTTATCCAACTAGTAACGAAATGAAGTGAGTTACAAATACAAAATATTAAGAGAAAATTGTGATAAAGAAAAATGAAATGAATTTAATGTTAATTTTAAACAGTCGTAATACAAGTAAATCAGGTCAATTCAACTTGACAGTCTCACTCGTCCACCACCACTCGAACATACTCGTTCGGGTCTCGCAGGTCCACAATGTTCTTTTCCTTTTGTTCTTTCAACGATTTAGGCAGACCAAAGTGTTGCGTTCGAATGTGTCGGACCAGATCTGCACGTCGTTTAGTACTAGTGCTGCAGTGAGGCCAATTGCAGTGAAATTGATTACCGTCGAGATGAGTCAGTTCGTGGCGTTTCAAGTGAGCTTGGAAAGCAAATGTAGCAGTACAACCAGGGTGAGTGCAGAGGAGATGCTTTGAATAGGTGCGATGTTTGGTTTGTTGATGAGTTCTCATCTTGGCACGATTGTCGGTCACTTTGGCACAGTCGTCCGTGAGATTGCACTCGAACTGACCAGTCAGATGAGTTTGGTACCAGTGAATGTAAGTGTAATGTTGCGAATCACATTCTTTGGGACAAACTGCACACAGGAATCGAGTACTTTGAGAATGGCTCAGTTTGATGTGTTCACCAATCAGTCCTCTGACAAAATATAACAAAGTCAATAAATGTAAAATGATACAATTTACTAACCGATTATCGAATCGTGCATTACAATTCGTGGCAAAACATTGAATGGGAGAGAGTTGATGCACAGTGCGCAAATGGTCGTGCAAGTGAACCACTGAATCCAACTTGGCAGTACAATTTGACTCGGTACAATTCAAATAGACAATTTTGACTTTGGTTTCTTCTCGGTCCTCATTTGCAATATCCATCTCTTCATCATCATCTCCATCCTCGATTGTTTGCTTCGATCTTTTCGCAGGTCGTTTCGATTTAGGCTGTTTTCGTTTAGTGACTTTCTGGCGTGTGGAAACAGTTGCCTGTTCAGTCGGTTCAGTTCGTTTAGATCCTATCGTTCATCATCAACTTCATCATTGTCACCACCTCGAATCACTCCACCTTCATCGTTCACTTCATCATCATCACTCACCTCTTCCTTCTTCACAATCCATCGGTCACATCCATCACAGTCATCATCTTCCTCTTTTATCTCCGCCTTGACAAAAACGCAGTCCATCGATTCAGTTTTGATGTTCAAATTGACATTGTGAGCATTTGTAGATAGATTATCTGTGTGAATTATAACAAAAAAATTTTAATAAAGTCACATACAAACAACCAACAACTCATACCTCCGTTGTCAGATTGGTCATCGAGTTGTTCTTGTT
This sequence comes from Rhizoglyphus robini, assembly GCA_023373905.1. NCBI lineage: Eukaryota > Metazoa > Arthropoda > Arachnida > Sarcoptiformes > Acaridae > Rhizoglyphus > Rhizoglyphus robini. The sequence continues at coordinate 17,747 of JAKIJQ010000580.1, read as the reverse complement.
TGATGAAAATGTCATGATCCTCTTGGTCATCTTCCTCTTTTATTTCCACCTTCATTTCTTGCTTCACATCTTCATCATCCCATTCAGTTTTGACCGTCACTTGGTTGGCTGCTGTGCCTGTGCAAATAGCAACAAATGTAAATAAAGTCAACAAACAGCCCAAACTCACCATTGTAGTCAACTCGGTCATATTCTCGTTTGATGTTTGCATTTGCACTCAATTCACGATACTGCACCATCAAATCATCATATTTCTTCTTCTCTTGTTCCTTCACCTCCACCAGTTGTCGTCGTAATTCACCATTTTCACCAATCAGCACTCGTTCACGGTCCTCAAGTTGACCAATTTGCTCTAATAACTCGTGATGTGACAGAGAATTTTCCTCATCGTTGCCTGCGTGACGATTCATGACGAGTAGATGACAATTGACGAATGTAGATAGATTGATGGGAGATAAGGAACAGAGAAAAGGTGAATAGGACAACACGAAATGTGGTGAGGAAATAAGCTAACGAGAAAACTGCAGTCACATGTGAGAGAGGTGATGCAGCCGCAGCAAACATAACAACTGCAAGTGCCACTATTTCCACCCAACACAGTGAAAATAGTTGTCAGACTGAAAAGTTTATAGCTGTTGTGTGTGTTTTGCTGTCAGTCCACTTTCGTTACTATTTTGCCATCAGAACCGATTCTACTTTTGCATCCTTTCCCGAACCCAACTTTACCCGTTCTCATCTATTGCAAAATGAATCGTCACGCAGTTGAAGATAAGGACGAGACAAATTATCGATCGCATCACGAGTTACTAGAGCAAATGGGTCAAGTTGTGGACCGTGAACGAGTGCTGATTAGTGAGAATGATCAATTACGAGCACAACTGGTGGAGATGAAGGAACAAGAGAAGAAGAAATATGATGATTTGATGGTGCAGTATAACATGAAACGAGAATATGAAGATGACGGACTGGACAGGGATGGTATGGGCTGCAATGTTGTTTGTATTGGACTTAACATTTGTTACTATTTGCACAGGCACATCAAACAATCAGGTGACGGTTAAAACTGAATCGGATGATGAAGAGGTGAAGAATGAAATCAAAGTGGATATCGAGGAAGAAGATCAAGAGGATCATGACAAGGACAGTGACTGGGATCGACTTTTGGTGAAGAAGGAATTGAACACTGTGGACAGGATTGAGATTAAGGAAGAGGTGGAGGATGGAGAGGAGACTCGCATTATTGACATGGAGACATTGACTGAAGACAGACAAGTGAAACGAGGTGAGTGATGAAAGTGAAATGATGTGAAGTGATGACTTGGTATTATTTGTGTCTATAGAAATAGAACAAGAGGAAAATGAAATGACATTGCACAATGATCAGATTGGGCATTGGGTCAAGCGAGAGATCAAAGAGGAGGAAGAGGATGGAGAAGTGGTTGAGGTTAAGGAAGAAGACGAGGAGGAGGAAGAGGATGGAGAAGTGGTTGAGGTTAAGGGAAGAAGACGAGGAGGAGGAAGAGGATGGAGAAGTGGTTGAGGTTAAGGAAGAAGACGAGGAGGAGGAAGAGGATGGAGAAACTCAAGTTGATGACCTCGAGGATTTGGTTGAAGACAAGCAAGGTGGTGACGATGAATCTCGATCGGTGGAGAACGCATCAATGGACACAACTACATCTCATCCAACTGGACAATCTCAACGAATCGTCAAACAGTCAACTAGAGTTTCAAAACGAAAGCAAACTGACGAACTGCTCAACACTGCAAACCAGTCCGATTACCCAACAGTGACTCAATCAGCTGATCTATTGTCACCTTCGACCAGCACTCGACAAGACTCGATTCGAATTGCACTCAACCAACAGGCAACTGCTTCCACTAAGAACAACAAACGAAAACAACAAACATCGAAACGATCTGGAAAGAGATCGAAGCAAACAATCGAGGTTGGAGATGGTGAGGAAGACATTGCCAATGAGGACCGAGAAGAAGCAAAAGTCAAAATTGTCTATTTGAATTGTACCGAGTCAAATTGTACTGCCAAGTTGGATTCAGTGGTTCACTTGCACGACCATTTGCGCACTGTGCATCAAATTATTCCCTTTCAATGCTTTGCCATGAATTGCAATGTACGATTCGATAATCGGTTAGTGAATACTATAATTTCACATTAAATTGACCTAGTTTTATTTTGCAGACAGCAAATTTCTTCTCACATGAAACTACTTCATTCTCGCAATACTCGATTTCTTTGTACAGTTTGCCACAAGGAATGTTATTCCCAACAATACACTTACAATCACTGGTACCAGAATCATCAGACTGGTCAGTTCGAGTGCAATCTCACGGACGACTGTGCCCAAGTGACCGACAATCGTGTCAAGATGAATACTCATCAACATACCAAACATCAGACCAATTCGAAGCATTTCCGCTGCACTCATCCTGGTTGTACTGCTACATTTGCTTTCCAAGCTCTCTTGAAACGCCACGAACTGACTCATCTCGACGGTAATAAATTTCACTGCATTTGGCCTCACTGCAGCAAGCAATGCAAACTACGCGGAAATCTGGTGACACACATTCGAACGCAACACTTTGGTTTGCCTAAATCAATGAAAGAACAAAGGAGAAGAACATTGTGGACCTGCGAGACCCGAACGAATATGTTCGAGTGGTGGTGGACGAGTGATGGCAGAGTTGAATTGACCTGATTTACTCGTTTGGTCTGTCTATGCGTTCATTTCTTTTACACTTTACATTTATCTTTTCTCTTGATTAAATTTCCCAATTTGCTTTATCACAATTCGCAGTATCAATTTGTTTGTTCACTGTCTCACAAAGTGATCTTCAAATGTATGTCTTTGTCTGAGTATTACCACAATAAATGTTGCTTTGTTGAATCGATATTAGATTTTGATGATTTGGTGATGAGTACTTTTGGAGTAGTACTAAATTGAGTTTGAATAATAAAATGAATCATGCACCATCGAGCAGACAGACAGAACTGGCAAACACACACAACAGCTATAAACTTGTCCAGGCCGCTTCAAGAGATGCACGAGGTTCTTTGCTGCAACTTATTTTGCAAGTGCCACTATTTCTACCCAACACAGTGAAAATAGTTGGCAGACTGAAAAGTTTATAGCTGTGGAGTAATAACGATTCAACAAAGCAACATTTATTGAGGTAATACTCAGACAAAGACATACATTTGAAGATTAGATCAATTTGTGAGACAATGAACAAACAAATTGATACTGCGAATTGTGATAAAGCAAATTGGGAAATTTAATCAAGAGAAAAGATAAATGTAAAGTGTAAAACAAATGAACGCATAGACAGACCAAACGAGTAAATCAGGTCAATTCAACTTGACAGTCTCACTCGTCCACCACCACTCGAACATATTCGTTCGGGTCTCGCAGGTCCACAATGTTCTTTGCCTTTTGTTCTTTCATTGTTGCAGGCAAACCAAAGTGTTTCGTTCGAATGTGAGCTACCAGATTTGCGCGTAGTTTAGTACGATGGCTGCATTTGGGCCAGTTGCAGTGAAATTTGTCACCGTCGAGATGAATCCGTTCGTGATGTTTCAAATGAGCTTTGAAAGAAAATGTAGCAGTACAACCAGGCTGAGTGCAGTGGAAATGCTTCGAATAGGTGTGATGTGCGGTTTGTTGATGAGTATTCATCTTGACACGATTGTCGGTCACTTGGGCACAGTCGTCCGTGAGATTGCACTCGAACTGACCATTTAGATGATTCAGGTACCAGTGAATGTAAGTGTCATGTTGAGAATCACATTCCTTGTGGCAAACTGGACAAAGAAATCGGGTATTTCGAGAATGGCTAAGTTTGATGTGAACCGAAATTTCCCGTCTGAAAAATAAAAGTAGGTCAGTTTAATGTGCAATTTTTAATATTTTCATTTACCGTTCATCGAATCGTGCATTACAATTCATGGCAAAACATTGAAGAGGAGAGAGTTGATGCACAATGCGCATGTGATCGCGTAAGTGAACCACTGAATCCAACTTGGCAGTACAATTTGACTCGGTACAATTCAAATAGACAATTTTGACTTTTGCATCATCTCGGTCTTCATTTGCAATATCCACATCTCCATCATCATCTCCATTCTCGATAGTTTGTTTCGATCTTTTCGCAGATCGTTTCGATTTTGGTTGCTTTCGTTTAGTGACTTTCTGGCCAGTGGAAACAGCTGCCTGTTCAGTCAGTACAATTCGATTCGGTCCTTGTCCAGTGCTGGTCGAAGGTGACAATAGATCATCTGATTGCGTCTGGTCATTGGACTGATTTGCAGTGTTGGCAATTTGTTTTTGACCTTCCAAACTTGCGCAACCTTCCTCGATAGATTCATTCACATTGGAAGCACTTTGATTGTCTCGGGACGGATTGCTCAACAGTTGGCCTTTGTCAAGATTCGGTTCATCATCAACTTCATCGTTGTCACCACCTCGAATCACTCCATCTTCATCGTTCACTTCATCAATTGGCAATCCATGTCCATCATTGTCCACTTCATCATCATCACTCACCTCTTCCTTCTTCACAATCCATCGGTCACATCCATCACAGTCATCTTCATCTTCCTCTTTGATCTCCTCCTTGACCACCACAAAATCGCAGTCCATCGGTTCAGTTTTGATGTTCAAATTGACATTGTGAGCATTTGGATCTGTGTGAATTACAACAAATGTATAAATAAAGTCACATACAAACAACCAACAACCATACCTGCGTTGTCCATTTGTTGTTGTCCGTTGTGTGACTGGTCATCGAGTTGTTCCTGTTTGATGAAAATGTCATGATCCTCTTGGTCATCTTCCTCTTTTATTTCCACCTTCATTTCTTGCTTCACATCTTCATCGTCCCATTCAGTTTTGACCGTCACTTGGTTGGCTGCTGTGCCTGTGCAAATAGCAACAAATGTAAATAAAGTCAACAAACAGCCCAAACTCACCATTGTAGTCAACTCGGTCATATTCTCGTTTGATGTTTGCATTTGCACTCAATTCACGATACTGCACCATCAAATCATCATATTTCTTCTTCTCTTGTTCCTTCATCTCCACCAGTTGTGCTCGTAATTGATCATTCTCACCAATCAGCACTCGTTCACGGTCCACAAGTTGACCCATTTGCTCTAGTAACTCGTGGTGTGATTGAGAAGTTGCCTCATTGTTGCCTGCAACTGCGTGACGATTCATGACGAGTAGATGTAGATGTAGATTGATTGATGGGAGATAAGAAACAGGGAAAAGTGAATAGGACAACACGAAATGTGTCGAGGAAATAATGTAGCGTCGAGCACAACACACACACCTCACCATCGGATCGGTGTACGGTTTAGTCTATACATCTACTGTCCAATCGATGTACATTCTATGCACTCTACTACTACATCATTTAATGTCTCTTTCATACTCGCTCATGTATTCACTCATCACTTGTATGCCAACTGTCGATATGACAGTACCGAATAAATATCTTTTAATATCAAGTCACTTGTCCTCAATCTAACTGTCTGACGATCTAGGCCTTCCAAACCTAGCTCTCCTCATGACAATTTGAGATAGTTGTCAGAGAGGCCAACATTGAAGTTCTCGCCTCTGATTCTGATCTCTCTGACAACGAGGAAGCAGAGGACAAGAAAGACGATGATTACGACGATGAATCCATTGATGAATCGAATTCATCTTTTGAGTCCGCAAGCGGTAGTCCATCCGCATTGAGTCGTCCCACACCAGTCGCAACGGATGTGGCTGTGGTGTCAACGATTGTCCCTGTCCTCACGCAATCTGTGGTTGAAGAGAAAACTACTTGCAGCGCAATAGAAGCCATGATTCCACCGTCAGTCGACGAACCCGAGTTTCCTACATACAAGGACGCTAAGGACAGCGACACGAGAATCATTATGTTTGAGAACAAGCCTATCCGAATTGGAATTGATGTGTCTCCCAAACAAGAAGCAAAACTCATCAAAGTTTTGGAGAAAAACCGAAATGTTCTATCCTTGGACGACACTCACATCGGGAGAATGTTGGACATGGAATATGTAATTCCTATTGATCCAAATGCAAAGCCGGTGCGGCAATCACCTGCACGCGTGTCCAAAGAACGCTCCGAATTGATCGACAATCAAATGGACATTTTGCTTCAAGCTGGTATCATTCGTCCCAGTAACAGCAATTGGAGTTCGCGAATAGTGGTCGTGAAGAAAAAATCAGGCCAAAATCGAATCTGTATTGACTTTCGTGCCATCAACAAGCTGGTTCAGCCGGATGGTTACCCGAATCCTGATGTGCAAACTTGTATACGTACTTTGGAGGGTGCAAAGATCTTTTCTCAACTCGATCTAAACAGTGCTTATCATCAAGTTCCTTTGAGCGAAAATTCAAAGCAATACACTGCTTTCGTGACACCTTCTGGCCGTCAATTTGAATTTAACGTTATTCCATTTGGATACATGAACGCCGGAACCGGTTTCATGCGAGCTCTTGATTTGGTTCTATTGGATTTGCGCCCGAGGGACCTAATTTGTTTCATTGACGATTTGGTCGTATATGGCAAAGATTTTGACCATCAATTGGCACGTTTGGATAAAGTTTTGACTCGTCTCAGTGAAAATAACATAACAGTCAAACTCGCCAAGTGCATTTTTGCAACTGAAACCATTACTTTTCTTGGTTTTTCAATCTCCGCTAACGGAGTCAAACCCGCTGACTCTCTTATTGAAAAAGTCACAAACCTGTCATCTCCACGCAATGTGGAACAGGTGAGGTCAGCGATGGGGCTCATGTCATATTTGCGCCGACATGTCCCACACTTTGCAAGCTTGGCAAGTGAAATATTGGAATTGACTAGAAAGAATGTCAAATTCGAATGGACCGACTCTCGTGAACGAGCATTTCGTCAAATGATCGACATTATCTGCAGCAAGCCTATTCTGGGCCATTTCAAATCTGATGCTCCGAATTTGCTTTACACCGATGCTTCTTCTCGTGGCATTGGTGGTGTCTTATGTCAATTACAAGACAATCTTGAAGTACCAATTGGATATTTCTCTCGTGGGGTATCCAAAGCCGAGCAATCTTACGCAACTTACGATTTGGAAGCTCTTGGTGCCATTGAATCGATCAAATTCTTCGATGACTTGTTGGATGGCAAACATTTTGTCCTTATTGTGGACAACAGGGCTCTCAGTTATGTCAAGGACACTCAAAACCTGCCCAAACGAATGGCTCGCTACCAATCATTTCTGCTCGACTACGATTATGAGATCAAACTCACGAGAAAACTGCAGTCACATGTGAGAGAGGTGATGCAGCCGCAGCAAACATAACAACTACAAGTGCCACTATTTCCACCCAACACAGTGAAAATAGTTGTCAGACTGAAAAGTTTATAGCTGTTGTGTGTGTTTTGCTCAGTCAGTCCACTTTCATTTCTATTTTGCCATCAAAACTGATTCTACTTTTGCTCCCTTTCCCGAACCCAACTTTACCCGTTCTCATCTACTTCAAAATAAATCGCCACACAGTTGCAGGCAAGGACGAAGCAAATTGTCGATCGCATCACGAGTTATTAGAGCAAATCGCTCAACTTGGGCACCGTGAACGAGTGCTGATTGGTGAGAATGATCAATTACGAGCACAACTGGTGGAGATGAAGGAACAAGAGAAGAAGAAATATGATGATTTGATGGTGCAGTATAACATGAAACAGAAAAATGACGGATTGGACAGGAATGGTATTGGAAGGTTGTTTGCTCGGACCACCGTCTGGAGAGGTAGACGGTGATAAGACGAATCGCACATGATGAACTAAAGGTTCATTCTTGGGTGTTTGATGATGAAGACACGCTCGAGGCGCAGACGCACATTCGACCGCTTAACAAGAGAGAATTTTGAGGTGAATGATTCGATGTACAAAACAAATAATGATAATGAAAACGGACAAAATTGTCAGGAAGAGAAAAAGGGCTTAATCAACAATTTCAAGAAAAAACTCATATGTAAACATAATTATCTGTGCATATATAACAACATATTATAAATAAATTAAAATATTTTAATTAAACAAAATTTTATTATTGATTTAGAATTACAATTTTGTATGTTCTTGGTTATATATAACAATAAAATATATGAATTGGTATTGGGAAATATTATTGACAATATTTGAAAAAATCACTGGATTATTTGTTTTAGTGTTTTTTGATTAATTGAACATGTAGAATAAGTTTGGTGTTTAATATGTGTGTGTGTAGATTAAAATAGATATTGTTGTTGTTTAATGTTGATAGAATCGATAAGTTTGGGTTGTGAAACTTTAGGGGCAATGTTACTTGTGATAGAGTGTGAGTCTGTTGTGATAATTTGGCTTGTGTTTGGTAGTTAGTTGTGTGGCTCAATCAAGAGTAGGAACTTCTGATGGATTTAGCTAAGTTCCTTAAAAAATTTCAAAATGTCACAGAACTAGAAAATGAGTTTGACTGCACTGTTTTTAGCTGGTTAATTTTAAAATTGCGAATGACTTTCAAGCTTTTTCATTTGTTCACTCAAAAAATCAGCAACCTCATTTTGGTGACTACTTCGGGCAACATCAAGCGGAGTTTGCCCTTTGGAATTTTTAGCCGCAATGTCAATGCAAATTTGTCGAGTCAATAATTTCACAGTTTCCAAATGACTCCCCTCAGCAGCTGAATGCAATGGCGTATTTTTCAAATGATCAATAGCATTCACATGCGCGCCTCTTTCAAGCAAAAATTGCACATTCACAGAATCACCCTGAAGAGCAGCCTTCACAGCATGGTTGACGAAAAAAAATATAGCTCTCCGGTCTATGGTTACTTAAGCAACTTTGTAGATCTCTTTATTTCCAACAAATTTGCCCAATATGTCTTCGTCAAATTGGCTGGAGTTTTCGAGATAATCGGATCCAAAGTTCCAAAAAGTGCCAACTTTGGACATTGATAATTCAAGTTTGGATTCAAATTATTTAATATGCAATGGTATGAATAAATTCGTTGTATTTTATTCTAATTGTTCCCAAGTTTGCAAAGAAATACAATATAAGTTTCAAATATAGCTAATTCATCATAAAATACATTCAGGTGCAATGCAGTGAAAACAACTTTTAGTCAACATGATTGAAATTTGATTGTCATTTAAACCTATGCAATGTATCTTTGTTTCTGGAGTTGCTGGATAATATCTCACAATTGGTCTGTTGGGTTCTATCCCACAATTGGTGGTTCCCGGGAGATTCGCCAATTGGCCTGTTTTTATCTCCCAATATGGGGTTTGGAGAGATTCCAGAATTAGTGGGTGGTTTTCGTCCCCCTTTTGATTTTCGGGAATTATACTATTGTTGTTAATTTGAAGTTTCAACTTCTCTAAATATTGGTTAGGGAGAAAATTCTCATGTACGTATTGTGACTGGATCTTATGCCCAAATTCTCATGTACGTATTGTGACTGGATCTTATGCCCAAATTCTATGTTGGTGGAATTGTTAACAAATTTGATTAAATGGTCAAATTGGTATTAAACAACGAAAACAAACTAGAAAAATGTTCAGGTTGTTACGCTGAGAATTTGGAATAACTGGATCCGCGTTGTTCAAATCCAACTGTTTAAAACTGTAGCATAAATAATTTGTACGGGAACAGATCCTCTAGGCATTTGATGATATCCAACGACTTAGTTTGTTATTCGAACAACCAATTTAGGACAAATTCATGCAAGGCATATTTGTGGCTTACACTCGAATCACCATTTGAGAAATTTGTCTCAATTATTTGTTTGGAGATTTTTCCAGACACATAAATATTAGCCCAATCAAGATCCTAAAAGTTGTGAAAAATCTCCCAACCGCAATTTCAAGTAAAAGCACAGACCAATTGGAGAGTGTTCCGGAGCCATCAACTAATGAATTGAACCCAACAGACCATTTGGAAAGTTTCCCCGAACCGCCAACTGTGGGATAAAACCCAACAGACCAATTGGAGATTGTTCCGGAGCCATCAACTAATGAATTGAACCCAACAGACCATTTGGAAAGTTTCCCCGAACCACCAACTGTGGGATAAAACCCAACAGACCAATTGGAGAGTGTTCCGGAGCCATCAACTAATGAATTGAACCCAACAGACCATTTGGAAAGTTTCCCCCGAATCACCAACTGTGGGATAAAACCCAACAGACCAATTGGAGAGTGTTCCGGAGCCATCAACCAATGAATTGAACCAACCAGATCATTTGGAGAATCTCCCCATGTCATAACGTAAATCTCAAATTCTCAATTTCCCAGCGCCACCTGGTGGTTGCCTGACTTCCAATCGCAAAATGATCAACATATTTGGATTCCCAGTCCTTCAATTTTTTGGTCAAGAAAGATATGATCGAAGAATATCTGAGCATGAGAACTGTGTCCAAAAACAACGGCAATTCAATTTTTTCCAAAACTTTGCAAACTTTTTTCTTGGTGCTTAGTAATCGTGTGCTTTAAATCTGTGCCCCACTCTATATGCCCAATAATCCAGACCATAGTGCTCTTTACTTACGTGTACTATTATATATTAACTAACCTAGCAATAAACTAATTGTTTACTAAAACTTTTTTATTCTTCTTCTTTGTTCACAATTGATTTAATTTGTTTTTGAAATCAAAATTATCTCTATTTGTATTATTTCGGAATAAAATATTTTAATTTGAGCATGTTTACCAATTTCAATATACTTTCTATTTGAACAGTCTCCGTGTAGTGAACATCACACTTAGGTACAAAGTACAAATAACTCAAATCATATTCATTTTGTACTATTTATTAAACTGTCCAAAACAAATTCCATGTTTCAATCATGAATTTCAACCAAATACCCGATCTTTGTATGTTGATCATTTTGAATCGAATTCCACTCTCCGATCTACTAGTAAATGTGTCATTAGTGTCATTTAGATGGCACAATCTGCTGCAAATTGTCCTCAAACAACGCAGCCACCACCTATCAGTGCACATTGGGCCATTTGCAAAACATTTGTTTATCGAAAATCCATTTTGTATTCAACACTATCGCAAGCTTTCCCTAACAAATGGTGAAATTGAACGCATTTCCAAACTGTCAATTGTCAACTCTCGTCTTGTACGAATGCACAAATTGTATTTCGCTAAATTTTTGTCCAAATCTTTGGTGGAAATTTCGCGAATTTTCTCAAACATAAAATCATTTGAAATTGCAATTTGTGATGACAATTTTCATGAACCATCTGGCAAAAATAATGACGAAATTGTCAAGTCAATCAGTGGATTAATTCAAGTGTGGTCACATTGTCTCAAAACACTAAAAGTTCATTGTAATCTTGGACTGTCATTTCGGAATATTCAAGTCCTTCTGGGTGCAATCAATTCAATGGCTGTTCTTGATAAATTGATGCTCTACAATCATTGAGGGCCATGAATAGTTGGGATTGAGTCACGCGAAAGAGTTGGCAATCGAGTGGGTCGTGGACGCCGAGGCTTGATTCGATTTTCACGGAAACACGGATAGCCTAGATCTGTGCACCGTTCACACAGAGCACTCGAGTGTGGCTCGCCATAATTTTCCCGTGAATCACAAAATGGCACATGACTCTAAATAAACACAACATAATAATTTCGAGTACAAAAGTGCGAGAATGAATTAACTCACCAACTGGTATGGAATCACCATCGATTCACAAACCTTACACTCTTGACCATAGTTGAGCCAAGCATTAGCTGAACGCCAATGACGATTACAGGTCTTGCACAAAAACTTTCCAAAGAAACGAGGTTTCGAATCGTTAATTGACACTAAACCCATTTTTGGTCCAAATTGGGGCGACGAAAAATAGTCAGACAAACAATCAGGCTTGTGACGTCATATCAAATGACAACTTTCTCAAGAAAATAGACAATTTCTAAATAGTAATATAACAAAATGAATAGGAAAAGTTAAATCGTGTGTTTGTGGAAAAAATTGCAGACAGTGCGTGACAGAATTTTCAATCATCAATTCACTGGCATCATTCTGTGAACAAACTCGTGTTCACGCAAATTGTCGAATCTGTCTCGCAAGTACAGTTCAATGTTGGCCAACTGGTCAGCACAGTAGTACGCAATGGTCAGTTGCTCAACATTGGGCACAATCATCGAAAGTGTGCGCATTAATCGATCACTAGCTTCGTGATTGTTACCATCGATTCGGTAGATTGTGAGACGGAAAATTCGAATGTGCTTGAGTGAAGCCAATTGACGTTCTTGAACTGCGAATTCCAAATCTGACATATTCACTGCCACCCAATCAAGCTCCAATTCGGCCAAATGAACCAATCGGGAAAGATTTCGAATAGTTCTCGAATCCAAAGTGAAGATCTAATAAGAAACATACAAATTCAAAATCAAAATGAAATCCAAATCAACACTTACATTGTGACTGGTAACATTGTGCTTAAGATGTAGCACCTGTAAATTTGACGCCTGTGCACTCAAATAGTCGACCACTTGTGCAGGGCTCGAATTGATGAACAATGCCAGATGAGTCAGTCCGTTCAACCAATCACCAGGGACAAGATGCCATTCAATAATCTCAAAATAGTTGGCCTTGAGAGATTGATTCCAAAGTCGTGTGCACTTCATGTGGTTTATATAAGGAGCCATAATGCCGGCAGATCGCAAGCAGAGAGGACAATGAGAGCAAGACAAATGCTCCAGGCTGGTTAAATTCGGTGCCAAAGTGGGCAACATCTCATAAAATAAATCCAAATCAAGTCGTTTGAGGTGAGTCAATGAAGTGATCATACGTGGAAGCAGTTGTTCCATTCGCCTACTCGTCAGTGTTCCATTCAAGTTGAAGGACAGAGTGGTGAGTTGATCCGCTGGCCACAGATTGAACACAAATGCAGGATCACTCACAGTCCAAAATGCGATCACGAGTTGTGAGATGACAGGGAAAAGTCGAAGGAGAAGAGCTCGAAAGTGTTCAACAGTCTCAGGATCACGAGTACGTTTCAGTTTCAAATAGGCAAAAGTGTTCAAATCGATCTCTCCAAAGAAACGTCGAGTCAAGGCCTCACGAAAAGTGGCTGTTTGAGCGTAGTCCATCAAGATTAGTGACTTTTGTTTGTTGAAATCTATATTTTCAATCACATTTTGCCATCGTTTGCACACCAATCGAAGGTGAACCAACGTCTGTACATCAAAACGTGTCAAAATAGATTCCACCAGTTCATTAGGAAGTCGAACAAATGATCCGCGGGTGAGTTTGCTTCGGGCTCGACTAACTCGTTGCATTCCTGCCAGTCCAGGATGATCACAAGAAGAGGACATTTTGAGTCAATTTGGGATAAAAACAGGAGGAAAAGTGAAAAAGTGATCCAAACGACTCAAAGCCAAAGCAAAACAAACACAAAATAAACTTGTGTTACCGTGTGACACCGTGAATAGGAAAAGCCGTTCACACAGGACGTTACACTTTTCAATACAAAACATAAATCTTCGCTCTATGAATCTGTGTCGGAGAGAATTTTAATCTTTTATTTATTTGTTTAACTTTTTAAAAAATAAACATTCTAATAAATCGTTCCTACTTTAATAATTTAAATTTGAAATCTTTTATTAACCTTATTAAGCGATCATTCATGATCACAATACTGCAAAATGCATGTACAATTGAATCTATTGATAATGTTCACAGTGAGAAATCCTTGATTTTTGACATAGTAATAGTGACACTTGTAATCACCAACTTGATTGGCCAGTCTCGCCTCAAAGATCACCTCCATCTGCCAGTTGGTGTAGGTCATGCCCGACTCTTTCCACCAGCCCATTTCGAGCACTCGAATCACTTTATAGTTGGAATTGTCGAAACGTAAATGAAATCCAACCATAAATTCGCCCTTGAATTCAGTCATATGATTCTCGATTTCGGGTCCAGGGGAGCACGGGTCATTTTAGGGTCAAGATGATCAACCACTGCAATGTCAAGGTTCCATTCCGTTGAATCACCCAAAGTTTTGTTTGAGGGGTCATTTTTAGTGGAGACAAAAACGACAAAGATCGACATCAGAACGAGGAAAAGTTCATGTTGAAGCTGAGTAGAACTGTACAATCTAATGGTGATGAGTATTTGAATGAATGTGAATGCATTTGGAGTTTCGTTTTATTTGACATTTTATTTATTGGTTCGTTTAATATTTAAAGTGAATTGTGTCCAATCAATACAGTACATTTACTCGAATCACATGAGTTGAAAAATACCAGATATTAATTGAAATTTAAAGAGTAGTACATTGTATGTTGTATAGATTTAGATTGGGATTGGTGGTGAAAATACAAAGAGTAAGACTATTGATTAACGGGAAGATACAAAAGGAACAGAAAATGTGACATATGTTAAAATATTAATCAGAAGCAATCACATGTTTGCGTAAATAGGCGAAATGATCCAAATGCTCAGCGATTTCGTCTCGAACCCATTTGAAACGATGCTTGATGGTTAGTTGTTGGAGATTCGGAAAAACAAATGCCAGAACTTGACAAAATTGATCGGCATCAAATGGTTGGCCAACATTTCGGAATACACAATTAGTAATCACAAGAATTTGAACTGAACTCAAAATGGATAAGTCGGATCGGGCCAGAGTGGGCAAATCGAACTGGCCATAGTGAATCGACAGTTGAGATAGCTTGGACAGTCGAGCAAGGTCAGAAATGGTGTCTGCACTGAAAGTCTGCGAGAAAGAAAAAATTTAATAAAGCAATTCAAGTGTGATTACTCTTACCCTGCACCACATGTTTATGTCCAACATTTGAAGAGCACCAAAATTGCCGCAAATAAATGACAAAACTTCATGTTCGAATCTAATCAACCCCAAATGAGTGAGGCCTTTCACCAATGGAGCATTCAGTTTGGGAAATTGAGTGATTACTTTGAGTGTTACATATTGAAGCAAACGCAAACTGGTACAATTCTCTTCCAGAAGAGGAATTGTGGCAAGTAGATCCGAATAATATGTGGAAATAGTGCAGTGCTCCAAACGAGTTAGAAAATACAATTTGTATGTCGACTCGAGATGCTCGTAGAATGCAAATCGATTGAGATTGGTCAAATTGTTGATGTGATCGAACAATTGATCGTAATGAGATTTGACAATGAAATTGGTCAAGGTGAGACCGTCTGAAACATGCAAATATAAAGCAACGAGCGTTGATGACCAAGTGTTGAGTAAAATAAACAGATTATCTGCAGTATCCGTGGTGCGCTGAAGAGTTACGTTGAACACGAGATTTTCAACTTGCGGGAATAGTTTTCTCAAAAGAATGCACAAATCAGTGGACAGTGCAATTTGATTTGGTCTATTCTTGGCAATTGGTTTCACTTTGAGAATAGTCCAATTCTTGCCAAAGTCGACCAAGCCATTAAAAGTCGCAGACAAATCGGGATCGGGAATGTTTTTAGCTTTAGATTCAATCAGGATTGGACAGATGTCTCACGACAGATGTCTTCGACCAGTTCCTGCCACCGAGTGCACACACCTCGAATGCCAATCAACTTGTTAATCTCCAATTTGCCAAAAACATATCGCAACATTTCGTTAGGGCAGCGAATTAATCGTCTTCTTTTGAATCATGTTCGGGATAGGCAACATATCGTCACTTGGTACTGTCGGAACTTGAGACACCTTTACTCGTTTCTTCACATTCTTGTCACGCACAGTAGCCATTATTAATCGAGTTTGTGACGATTAGGATGAACAAAATCAAAGCAGAACAGAAGAATACGACAGAAAATGTTCACCAGTCAAAGGCAAAACACCGAGTGTCGACTACAGAGCACACATAACAAACACAACAAACGATTGAGTCAAACTCAAATTTGTCTATTTCCACCCATGTGACAGCACACAATCAGATTCACGTGTTTTATGTAAATAGAAAATATGAATTCAAATTTAAATTACTAATTTATGACTCCTGCTACTTTCTGTCCAGGGCGCCCAGACAATCGACCAGTCGTCGGCCGTCGCCTTTCACAAACTTTGTTACTCTAAGGGAAACGCTACACCACCCCGACGTGGCAGTTTGTGGTAGTGGTCGCACATCAACATCATAACAAACACAGCATTTGGATCAGCTGATTGTTTATGCTTTATACTTTTCGTTGATCAAAGTTAGACGGAAAACCTGCTTATTAACAGGAAATAAACGTTTTCGGTAAATAAACGATTCCAGGCCCACAATTGGTATGTCCCAATACCAAAATATCCCAAATTGAGTCTAATAAATCGGGCCCACGATTAAAGGGAAATTATTTTGGCCTCACTGAATTTTGCATACTGGTGGCTTAGTGGTCTAGGTGTTGGCCTTTGAAGCGTGAGGTCCAGGTTCGAGTCCCGGACACGGAATTTTTTTTTGAATTACTTTGAGGTTTTTTGAGTTTAAATACTTATATAATTGATGTTTAAACAATTTTGGAATGTTTTCCAATGCAATTCATTTTTATTTTCACATTTATGTCTCAATTTATAAGTACTTCAAAGGTAGGATACAATTCGAATAAAAGTCACCAAAATTAAACTAATTTGAACAATTTGATGTTTTTAACTTAATTTGAAGTAGTTGTGATCATTTCTAGTCTAAAAAGAAATTGAAAAAAAACCGAAAAAATGTTCCGTAACTGGGAGTCGAACCTGGACCTCACGCTTCAAAGGCCAACACCTAGACCACTAAGCCACCAGTATGCAAAATTCAGTGAGGCCAAAATAATTTCCCTTTAATCGTGGGCCCGATTTATTGGACTCAATTTGGGATATTTTGGTATTGGGACATACCAATTGTGGGCCTGGAATCGTTTATTTACTGAAAATGCATTTTTTGGTAACATAATATCGGTTTTGTTGGATTTGAAGCACAAACTCAACATCATCAACTGGTGAGAGGCCTGTGTAAACAAATCACTCGCAGCTGTAGTCGAACGGAGGCAGCGAGTGCTACTAGCAGTGTAACTTTGCCTTTAGAGTAACAGTGGTTTGTGAGAGGCGACGGACGACGGCCGTCGATTGTCTGGGCGCCCTGTTTCTGTCGGTTTTTGATTTTTTAAACTCTATTTGAGTTCATTGACGAGAGTTATTGGATAGCGAAAAAAACAAATCATTTGTGAGTGATGTGTTTATTGATGTATGTCTATTCTTATTGAAATGTATTTTTAATCTTATTCAAGTACATTTACTCGAATCATGAGTTGACAATTAAAAGATATTTTATTGACATTTAAAGTGTTTGTACATTTACATTGTACAGATGTAAATTGTGATTGGTAGTGAAAATACAAAGAGTGGAGACTATTGATAAATGAGAGCATTGATTGATAAAGTTAGGAATGTGTCATTGGTTGAAATTAATCAGAAGCAATCTGATTGCAGTGCGAGTCTGTTTTCTTGGTTAATGATCCCAATAATTCGAAACACACGTACAATTGAACCAATTAGTCTTGATCAACACAACAATATTTTCATATTTGTCATAAAAGTAGTGACACTTGTAGTCGCCAACAGTCGAGTTGAGTCTCGTCCTCGAAGATCACCTCCAACTGCCAGTCTGAATAGGCAAAGCCAGCATCAATGCACCATCCCATCTCGTGCACTCGAATCAATTCAAAATGACTTTTCGGGTCAGTGCCATAAAGCAAATGCAATCCCCAT
>JAKIJQ010000579.1:0-25021 GCA_023373905.1 Rhizoglyphus robini | reverse complement strand
TCACATTTCACCAGATTGCCCTGGTCGAGTCGTTCCAGTTGGGTCGATTTCTGTACAGTACAGTAGTACGAACTTTGTGAATGGGTCTTGTCGGTCTTCTGGAAGGGGCACTGAAAGGCTGCCTTTTGTGAGGTGGCCCGATATTCCGGCGAATTGGGGGTCGTCAGAGTGGTGCCTTATAACTTTCCCCCTTGAAGAATCAAAGTGTAGTAATCCCCGTGTCTTAGCATGTTGTCGTTTGTCCCACCACTCACCACTTTAGTCTTCAGCTGTTCCTCTGGCATGGGCAAGAACTCCTCTTCTGGATGAGTGGTGGGACATGAAGACACAATCTTCTAACCACACACGAGTGTGCAGACCAACCAAGTGCTAGAATAAACAAACTAGAAAATGACGGTGGTTGTAGAGTGGATGAGGAGATAGACAGGGCGCACAAGTAAATTGGATGGAGGTGCCAGAAGAATGGCACCATTGCAAGGTGACACGAGAGCAGTTCGGAGAGGAATGAGCGTGTTAGGACCAGCATGGTCGACAGACTCATCAACGTGTGCTACTCGCAAACCGACAACTAAGCAAGTGCCCAATCGTACACTGCTCACTCAAACAAGCACACATATGAGTCATCGTGACTCATCAATGAGCAATCAGATATGAGTACATTAGAGCAAATCGAGTTTAACTTTGTCTACAATCAGCTGATCGCTCTCCGGTACGTCAAAAAATGGCAAGGGCCTGTCTACTAACGAGTTAAGTTCTAAGGTTCACTAAGTAAAAGTAGAGGACATTGTAGGTCGCAATGAGGATATTGAGAAAACATTGTTCCAAATCCTAGTTCCCAGTCTGTTGAGAGAGGCTAATCGCCCATAAATGGTCACTCTTTTTGCACCAAAACACTACTCAACTAAAGTAGCGGCTACACTTACTCTAACTTTCTCTACACATTCACAAGACAAAAAGTTCCTGAGCACTCAATGAGCAGTATCCTAACCTAATCTAAGTATACACAGATCATAAGAGAAAGTACTACTAACCTTTGAGGATCCATTGATGGTGGTGGTGATGGTTGGTTGGTGGAGTCGAAAGGATGAAGTTGACAGTGCAGGAACTCACAAATGAGAAAAGTGATGTTAGGGAATGGGTGAGTTGAGTGATGTGAGGGGACTTGGTATAGGAGATGGTACCAGGTAAGGGAAGGTGAAGGGGAGAGGAGATGGAACCAGCCAAGCAAGGGAAGGCGAAGGGGAGAAGAGAAGGCACCAACCAGGGCGAGGAAGGGAGAAAACCATCCAGGACGAGTGCTTGAGGAGGAATGAGCTTGGCCCATCATCGCGTCGCCTCTTTTATAGCTGGTTGACGAGCTCTGATTGGTCGAACTACAGCGCCACATGGAAAGTACAGATACTAGGAACGCCAAGGCATGCAGGTGGTAATGGCGCTTTCTGATTGGTGGGACTGCAGCGCCACATTGACAGTGTGCAGTTGGACTGATGCTAAGTGGCGCCCTTTACATGGAAGATTCCTGCACACTGGTAAACAGATAACCTGGAATGCTTCTTTCTTGCCAGACTATCACGTCCTCATCAAAAGTGATGCGAGTACAAATCAAGTAAATCAATCAAAAACATTTACTAATAATGTGACCATAATTATAATATAATATAATAAATCAGACATAATAATACATGAGAAAAGTTCCTAAATTGAGAAAAAGAATCGTTTGTATCGATATACAATAAATAATAATAATAAATACCAAACAATCAAATTAAAACTTAATTGGCAACAACAACAACACAGAGTTCGATGTTGTGTGTGCTAAAGAATAAGAAGAAGAGGAAAACGTGTAGTAAACAAGTGATAGTAGTAGAAGTAACAGTGAATACATTGTAAGGTCAAGGTCTACTTGTGCAAGTGAGAGGACAAATGTCATCGTGGACACACCAAACACACAAAGTGAGTGAGTGAGTGCATGCAATCTGGTGTGTGTGTGTGAAAGTGAAAGCCAAAAGGTGAAAAGTTGTGTAGGTGGTCAGAATCGAATAGTAATTCTATATTTGTTATCATGTTAGCACAGACTGAGTGCATAAGAGTGTGTGTGTGTCATCATCATCATAACAGGAAGTGTCGACAAATGCATTATCGACTATCGACTAATAATTTTTGTTGTTGTTGAGTTGTTGACCAGTTCGGGTGGGAAAGATGACGGTTCAATGCGCAGTGCCTTCCAGTAGGCCTTGATCATGCGACGGTCATTGTGCAGTGAACGCTGAATCTTGTAGGCCTGCTTAAAGTCAAGATCAGTGATCGAGATGGACACAACATAGTGCACGCCACTCTTGACGTCCTCCACTAAAGTGCACATTGAGGTGCCCTGCTGCACAATGCCGAGTCCTCGGCTGACACTGGTCGGATCGGCTCGTTGGATTGCCACCATAATTGAGCAATCCTTGGCAGTGAGGGAAATCAGAATACGCAACAACTAGAGAACAAGAGAAGGAGAGAGAGAGAGAGAGAGAGAGAGAGAGAGAGAGAGAGAGAGAGAGAGAGAGAGACCCACTCAACACACAAATGATGATGATGTCCGTCTGGAAGGTTTGTTGTTTTGGTTGTGTTTGCAAATTTGTGATTGACGAAGCAACCTCGATTGGCATGCAGTTGAGCTGGCACATACAGATTTCAACTTAAGACAGCGAGACTCGACTTGTCCACGAGCGTAACTGAAAACTGGCCGCCATCCACCGCTGGCCTAAGCCAACTCAGTGGCTCTTGCCGTCTCCAACCAATTGTGCACTCAGTTCTCTGTTTGAAGATATGAACAGAGATGAATGTGTTGATGGCGGTGGCCACGGTGGCCGTGTAAGCATCGACACAACGAGACCAGAAATGGAATTACCGCAGACATTAAATGGTGTAACCAAAGAGGCCAGTACTGTGAAGTAAAAGCAAAGTAAAAGTGACAGTCAGACAACAGGCAGTACTTGAGCGAATCTAACATTCATTCTATTCCTAAATAGGTAGGAGTCTATTCAACTGTGTAGTTCACGTTCAAAGTACGATGAGATCGGTGACAACAATCCAAGTGGCTCAATTGCTGGTGAAGTCACCTTCAGCCGCACCGGATACGATGAGCCATGCTCCCTCGCCTTTTGCCCTATTCCCTACGATTAGCAAGCAACTTCGTCTAGCAAATGATACGAGAATCATTCAAGTCACGAGCCCACAAACCTCCGTTCTCTCTCTCTCTCCCTCTCTCTATCTCTCGCCCTCTCTCTCTCTCACTCTCTCTCTCTCACTCTCTCTCTCTCTCTCTCTCTCTCTCTCTCTCTCTCTCTCTCTCTCTCTCTAAGGCCAACGTCCGAGTTCTCCAGCCTTAGATACATCGCCCATGGTGTTTGCCTGCCAGGTTGACTCACTTGCCAACTCTCAATGCTCAAGTTGAAGTCGTACAGTCATTTTCATCTTTGCCACTTGATTGCTTCAACAGACTCTTGTCTTCTGATCAACATCTCAACGGCTATCGCCAGCAACCCTTCATACCGAAATCGAGACTTTACAGTGTCCCAGAAAGCGGACCATCATCCGCCAACACTAGAGACCCAAAATACCGAATGTCGATGACCTTTTGAATAATAAAACGTTTGTGTCAAATTTCTTCATATCGAAAGCAAAACTAATGACTAACAAGTTGGCTCGAAGAGGATCACCGCAGACACACACACACAATCATACACTCACACAAGCACAAACGCACAAGCAAAGCAAAAACACCGAACACAGAACACAGAACACACAAATTGAACGAACACTGTGCAACTCTCTTCTCTCTGCACTCACTCGAACACTGCTCGTGTGTGTTGTGTGTTGTGGTTGTCCAAGGCAATGTTGGCCAATGTCTCGACCGACGATCATCAAGTGAATACACATATCACCTCGATTCATACCAATTGGTTATTAGTGCAGCATTGCGATTGGGGTAATTAATTTAACTAGTTTTTTTCTTGTTATTTTACTTAATGACATACCAAACCAGTTAGGCCAACAGCCAGCGCGCAAGTGAGTGAGTGAACCGATTCGCCCGAGTTCGGTTTGTGTGTGTTGTGTTGTGTGGTGGTTGATCAAGTTAAACATGTCAATGGACAGATTGTTCCGTGTTTGTGACACAGCAGTAGCTAATGAACAGTGTGCACTTATGGAATAGAGCCTTTATTGATTCTTTAGTTTGGTGATAGACGCGCGCTTGAGGACTTAGAAATTGGACAACTGAGACTAATGAGAGTACAGCATCCCAGTCCGACCACACCATAACCCGCCAGTCGGACTGCGCTCAATGAGACACTTTGAGCAGTCATTACGTTGAAAGCAGTTTGGCGCGCTCATTCTAGTTTGGCTAAGGCCCGGAAAGTTGTATCCATCAAATTGCGCCAGACTTTGTTCTCGGTGGCTTGCCTGATCGTGTCTCGAGTGTACTCATTCTGGTTTGGCTATGGACTGGTCAGCGGTATCCATCTCATTGCGCCAATCGTGAGTGGCCATTTGCTTGCCTTCTCGTATGTCTCGAGTGTACTCATTCTGGTTTGGCTATGGACTGGTCAGCGGTATCCATCACATTGCGCCAATCGTGAGTGGCCATTTGCTTGCCTTCTCGTATGTCTCGAGTGTACTCATTCTGGTTTGGCTATGGACTGGTCAGCGGTATCCATCACATTGCGCCAATCGTGAGTGGCCATTTGCTTGCCTTCTCGTATGTCTCGAGTGTACTCATTCTGGTTTGGCTATGGACTGGTCAGCGGTATCCATCTCATTGCGCCAATCGTGAGTGGCCATTTGCTTGCCTTCTCGTATGTCTCGAGTGTACTCATTCTGGTTTGGCTATGGACTGGTCAGCGGTATTCATCTCATTGCGCCAATCGTGAGTGGCCATTTGCTTGCCTTCTCGTATGTCTCGACTGTACTCATTCTGGTTTGGCTATGGACTGGTCAGCGGTATCCATCTCATTGCGCCAATCGTGAGTGGCCATTTGCTTGCCTTCTCGTATGTCTCGACTGTACTCATTCTGGTTTGGCTATGGACTGGTCAGCGGTATCCATCTCATTGCGCCAATCGTGAGTGGCCATTTCCAGGTGGAAGGAAGAGAAGTAGGCCAACAGAGCGCGCAGAATCGTGCGCATGCGTTGTACTGTTAAGAGGGTGAGTAGGATGAGGAGGAGTAGGTCGGCTCGCACCCACAGCATACACACACTAACGGCGTACGTGACCACCGAGTGCCTGCCATCCGAGCGCACTCACCGCACTCACGGCACCGAGCAGTACTGAGCACGAGTCGAGTGCAGCCTCGGTGGCTAAAGAAATTAATAACAGCGCCACCACTTCGCTCTACTCTCCTCTCTTCTCCTCTTCCTCGCCAATCAGTCGTCATCGAATGCGCGTTAGGCATGCCAGAGTGACTGGACTACTTTGTGTTCGACTGCAAATCTGATTTCTCCAAAGCATCAAAAAATTTAGCGTCCTCTATCTTCAAAAAGAGCAACTTTTGAATTATAAATATGATTTCTCGCCTCATTTAGTTTCACGCAATTTTGTATGCATTTTTTGAAATGAATATGATTTATTGGATAATTGCTCCTTTGCAGAATATTTTCGATATTTATCTGCCTTCAGACCGAACTCATAAGCCTATTTCCACCTTTGTGTGCCATCTCGTTCGCTCGGGCTTGTGTGCTCAGTATCGGAATAGTCTACTCTCACTGTTTGCTTGGCAATCGCTCTCGAAGTTTCGCTCCGTGACATTTGACATTACAGTGACCTCGTGTTCTCTTCTGCATTGAATCTCTCATTTCTCATTTGTCAGTCACTATCATTCGATCTCCACCAGCATGGACGCTCCAGCTGCCCAACAACAACGACAAGTCGTACGGGTAAGTGATCTCAATACAGTCGTGTAACTTACTTTGTACACCCTTGACATTATCTTAAGATTATTACCTTACCAAGTCGTTTTATTTGGTTAAAACCTTAGTGTAAGGTTGTAATCTTACATTGAGGTTATAACTTAACAAATTTAAATAATAAGGTTATAAACATACATTACGATTATATCCTCACGTTTCTAAATTGTAAGATTATAACCTTTTTAAATGACACACCACACTTAAAACCATACACTGCAAATACTGGCAATACAAAATGCACATTTATTGGTACAAATAATTAAGAGAAAAATGACAAAAATGAATACTCATTTACGAGATGAATTGGTAGCCTGGCGCTTCGGACGACCATTTAGTTCAGCGAGACCTTTGCGCTTTGAGCCAACGTTGTTCTCATCAACTTCTTTGTCTTGTACCTTCTTGGGTTTATCCAATTCTTCACCAAATCGGATTTTCAGATCGTCGAGTTCCTTCTTGGTTAAGTCGCATTCACGTTGCACTATGTTGTTCTCCTCCACCAACGCATTTCGAAGTTCAAGTCAAATTGATTAGTTCTTAGTCTGTAGACGAGTACTAGTTCGCTTTGCATTTGAAGACTTCGTTCTGTTTTTGTATGTTCACTCTCCTGTTGAGTTCCTTCAGTGTCTCAGCGATAATCGGCTCCAGCGTAGATGGCAGGACGCTGGTTAATGTCCCAATTCGGCCCTTCACCAAATTCTCGGTAGACAATCTTGATTGCGCTCGGGATGTAATCGAATATGACCATTGGGGTGATTACTATTTTTAAAAAAGTCACACATTAATTAAATTAAACTAAATAAGTAATTACAATTCTTACTTTATTTTGCTACGAATAGATAGTTTCAAATACGACACAGACGAGCAGAGTTGTAATTCAATCAAAAGGGACAATCACTTGTTGATTTGCCTTCGATACTTGCACGATGATAAATCACAGAATATATGACTAAAGGACAATTTGAATGCACTTGATAATACTTGAGTATTACAACTGGTGAGTGGAAGTATGGTGAAACAATCAAAACATTGTTGGAACGAGGAAATATACCAAGAAACGATCATTTTGAGGCATAAAACGCGAAGAGAATAGCACAGGCAATCAACAACACAACAGCCAACCGACAAATGAGAGAGGAAAGGGCAAAGTGCAAAGAGCGCTCTACTGCTAGCAGTGTGCTAGTAGCACAGCACATAGAACACAGCACACGGTGGTGTTCCAACTGTCATTTCACAGTCAGTGCAGTGGACGGTACTGGTGTCTGTTGGAGGGTGAGTTGTCTGCTGCAGTGGTGGCGCTTTGCACAATTCAAATTCAAATTGCATTTCATCATCTGTGTAACCACTGAACACAACATTCTCTTAATTAGTCTCGGTTGTTGGATTGCAGTTGAGTTTTTAATATTAGTTAGTTTCAAGTTAAGATATTCCCATGTGTTGCAATTTATTAATTTGTGAACTGATCACTGATCAGTTATCTGATTGTTGGTATAAATGTGTACATTAATCTAACTATTAGTAATTTATAATTTTTACAGAAAACTTACAGAAAGATTATAATCTTACAATATAAGTTTTTAACCTTACTCTAAAAAATCATTTGAGGTTATAATCTTACTGTAAGATTATATTCTTATAAAATAAGCTTATAACCTTAAGTTTTAAATTAATTAGGTTATAATCTCACGGTAAGGTTGTAACCTCAACCGATTATTAACAGTGTACTTACCATTGTCGTTGCATATTGCTTTGTAATAGGATTTGCGCATTTCCCCGGAGACGCTGACTCTTACATATGATGCTTTTCGACATCTCATGGAGTTGATTTACGCCCAAAACCCAAACCATTTGCGTAATTGGCGTAGAGTCTGTGAACAATGGCAGGCAGAGTATCTCCGCCTTTCCGCGCCAGAGAATGTCAAGACGCTTTGTTTGGTGCATTTTGATGATTTGGACAAACCCGACATCTTTGAAAAGTTGAATGCTCGCTTCTTTGGTGCAATCGACCTGGACAAGGCCGTCTACATCCAACTGGCGCCACAAGCCAAGCTAGGTGCCTCAATGCTTGAGGCATACTATCCAAGCGTGACTCAGCTCGTCATCAGTCAGCACTATTTGGAGCTGACAAACTGCTGGACAGGCAAAATAACCCATTTCTCACTGATGGTAGACGCAGATGGCCCCAAATTGGACAGCACTGACTTGGCTAACAGAATCAACAGTATGACTGCACTCACCCATCTCGATATGGATTGGCTCGACAGCAAGTCGTACTTGGAAGAATTGTACGTCAACTCCATGGAACTGATGCAACCAACCTTGCGACAACTTGAGCATTTTTCTGTTAATTTGAGCAATGTGTATGCTTCCAGTGTTTCGGACAACATTCTGCCACAGTATTTGAACCCAAAATGCACACGTCTTTGGTTCATCGAGGATTACTTACTCGGTTACGTAAAACCTATGATTTTTAAGGAGGGTTGGCTCGCAGGACTTACTCATTTGTGCATAGACTTGGACGATACACACAATGCAAGCAATACGGCTATAAATCGGCTAACTAGATTTGCTCCAAAATTGCAGCATTTGCGTTTGTTGAGTTCGGTTTGTTTTGTCTTCCTTGACCTAGCTTCAAAGTTGTTTAACCGTTTTGTCACCATTTTTAGAACGTCGATTTCTCTGTGAACGCGATTTATGCCATTTCTGGACTGGCCCAGTTGAACGAACTGCACATTGGTTTCAACTTTTATGATGATGGCTTGCACGATGCTTTTCGAAATCGCGCTATCATAAGTCGAGAGGCGCCGTGGACCAGTGTGCGCACTCTTGTGCTCTCTGCTTATGCTTTCAATCAGGCTAAACGCCAAGCGCAGTTGTTAGATGATGAAGAACAACCGATGCAAGTGGACCACACTGGCTATGGAACTGCTCTCCACTTTATTGCCATTCTGTCTGCTATGCTACCAAACGTGCGGCACTTGACCATCATTGGACAGGACAGATATCCGTTCAACATTTTGGAATTTATTCCACTTCTTGACGGATTCCCGAAACTTTTGTCATTCAATTTTAAAGACTCCCGCAGTTGGGCAAAACTTACTGGAAAACGTGAAACACCAGAAGAGCCATTTCGCACAAATGAAAATGAAGTTCAACCAGCATTGCTGCTTCTCAATGTTGTGGAGGACCCGTCTACGCGGAGGAACCGGCCAAAGAGAGCGAGGAACTTTTGGTCGATGAAGGGGAAAATCATAAAAGGAAGAAGAATGTTCTAATCTGAATAATCCTTTGTTCAATTATAGCAATTTTGGTTTCTTTTGTCACTTTTGACTACGCTCGGATCATTCTTGTAACGTTCTCCACTTTAGTGTTTAATCTCTCAGTTCATTTGTGTGTGCCCAATCAAACAATATGTAACATTTCAATTTAAAAACGACATAATAAACGGGCAAACAATCGATTCTAACTATATTGTGTATCCTATTATCGTTCGATCACGTTGACAAGATGACCGTGGAGATTGTGCTCTCTGACAGACAAACCAGACAAGACTGGCCAGACTTGTAGTTGCTACTGGTGCCGTGAGCATTTGATGTGACACGGAGCAATGGTTGTGTCTTGCCTGTCTAGGCCACTGTCGCATTGGTCCATTTGTGGTCAATTTATTGTTGAGCGGGCCCTTTGTATTGCCAGGCAAACCAACCTGTGAGTTAGAGTTGTGACGGTGCAGGCATGGGTGTGATTATGCATTGGCACAGCTATGATTGGATGGGCGGCACACGCGCCATCGTCGCCATCTGCACAATCATTGGGCGCAGCTTTTCAACCAATCAGATCACTCGTTTACCACGTGTTGGTCCTACTGATCCACTTGCACTGCACAATGAATAAGGCGCTACACTTTGACCAATTAGAAAGCTCGATGTCTTCTTTAAAAGGAGATCGATCTTAGCGATTCACTGTAATTACGCAGTAAGATCTCGTTCTGGATTGTCCTCTCTCGCCCGCTCTCTCTCTCTCTCTCCCTCCCTCTTTCTCTCGCTCTCGCTTTTTCTCTCTCTCGCTCGCCCATCTCTCTCTCTCTCTCGCTCGCCCACTCTCTCTCCCTCTCCCTCTCTCTCTCTCTCTCTCTCGCTCGCCCACTCTCTCTCCCCTCTCTCTCTCGCTCGCCCACTCTCTCACTCTCTCTCTCTCTCTCTCTCGCCAACTCTCTCATCTCTCTCTCTCTCTCTCTCTCTCTCTCTCTCTCTCTCTCTCTCTCTCTCTCTCTCTCTCTCTCTCTCTCTCTCTCTCTCTCTCTCTCTCTCTCTTCTCCAATCTTCTTCCTTTGCCATGGATGGTCTGGTTCGGTTGGTCTACCTCGTCTCCGTTTATATCCTGGTTTCTACTCATATTCTCACTCCCTCGGTACACCTTCATCTTCACTTGTTCGATCAACCCATCGCATGAATCTACCATCACATCACCACCAACCAACCATCACCATCACATTTAATGGATTCTCAAAGGTTAGTTAACATCTGTTATTATTATTATTCTTTTACATGTAGTGTACGATTTCAACTCATGTGTTTGTTTCACTTTCTTCACTTGTGTTCCACCTTTCAACTTCATCCCTTGACCTCATCGACAAAACCAATCAACCATCACCACCTCAAGATCTTACTTGTCAGTCAGTCAGTAAGATTGAACACTTACACCAATGGCTGGTCAGTGTCACCTGACCCGAAGCGTTCAGGTCGCACACACAAAACGCACTCTCATCGTCACTTCATTTCAAACTACAAACAACTCAGCATCATCGAGTCGAGCAATCATCAAAAACGCTCATTTTAGTCTTATGACCGTGTCAAAGTCTCTGTGTGCCAGTGTATGAACTTTGTGAGTGTGGAAAGTTCTAGACTTGGCGAGAACAGTCGACTCGGACGATATATAAAGGCTGCTGATCGTGTGCCCTGTTCAGTGTGTAGTTTGCCTTCGTACAGTAAAGTCACTTCTCCCTCTCCAACCAACCTTTTCCTTCACCAGTTCTCAACCAATTCCCCCGCAAACGACAGTCAAGTCTCAAGTTGGCCAACTTCATCGTACCTCTCCTCATCCTTTGTCTACTTCATCATCCTCTCAACGCTCAACCTCGGCTTTGGTAAGTGACTGCTTCTTGTTGAGAGTGTCATGTCTTGAGCCTTTTCCTGGGTCACTTTTGTCTATCATTCGTTCTCTCTTTACACGTTCTCCTTAGCCCTCATGTATGTTGTATCTTTAGTTTCAGTCTTTTTGTCGTATGTTGACTCGCACTCTCTATCTATCGTTCTCTGACTCTGTCATCTATTGACTTTGTCTATCTCGTCTGTGTTCGTGTTCACTCATCTTTTCCTATGATTGACCTCACCACAGGAATGTTTCAAGCAGCCGGTCGTGCCTGTTCAACCAGAAGTGTCCTTTGACATCAAGGTAAGGTCTGCTCCTCTTCTTGGATGGTTTTCTGCTCTCCTTCCTTTGTCCTGGTCTCCGTTTTCCACACTGGCCCATCTAAACTTCGTCTTGTTACACCTCATCCAAGTCAGAACGTTGTACTGAAGCGATGCTGTGGCGATGGCGGCAGCCAATGAGTCCGAAATGACTCAGTAGTAGTGCACTGCACTGTACAATGAGTGTGGCGCTGCACTTCGGCCAATCACATCGCTCCATTTTGGCTCGTACATCGACCGTACATTGAGTGTGGCGCTGCCCAACAGCCAATCATATCGATCGATTTTGCCTTTATAAGGAACTGAGTCGTGGCGGCTTGGCCATTCTTCTTCAAGCTCTCGTCCTGGCTGGTTCTCTCCCCTCTCCTTCACATTTCCCATTTCTCTTCACCTCAGTCCCTCGATGGCTCCTACACTCCATCCTTCACCCCTTCGGATGGCTCCCACCCATACCCTTCCGTTCCTGGTCTCTTCTGTCAACACTGGGCCATCTACATCCCCTATACCTTGTTCCACCAAATAACCATTTCCATGGGCCACATCCGTCTCCACCAACCAACCATCATCTTATTCAAAACATTCCCAAAGGTTAGTTACTTTTGTTTTTTTCCTGTCGTTATTCGATTACATAGACTAGGTACGTAGAGATCAGTGTCGCAATGCACTTGAATGTGTATTGAAACTTGTGAGTGTGTAGCTGTTTAGAGTGAGCATTCATGAACCAATGAACGTTCATCATATTGAGCACTAGATTTGGGAACAAAGTTTTCGAATTTACTTCACTCCGACTAAAGCTTCAAATTATTTTACAGCTCAAACATTTTGGCAGATGAGAGCTCAACTCTGGTGTTCGACGCGCAAACCGAGCAATGTATTGGCTTATCAGCAAGCGAGCAAAAGAAAGTTTGTAGCAAAGTTCGATTTGTGGATGAGTTTGAGATGACTCATCGATGAGTGGACTTGGACTCAGACCGAACACGCTCTTTCGTCGTCGTTGCTTTCAGTAAAAACTGAAATGTGGCGGCATCCTCATTCCTCTTCAAGCTCTCGTCCTGACTGGTTCCCTCTCCTCTCATCACTCCTCTTCATCTCTCACCTCTTGATGGCTGCCACTCTGGTCTCTTCTGCTCTCTTCACTTGCACATCTACGTGCCCCTCGCCTCGTTCCGCAAGTCATCTCATCCATTTTTCTCATCCACTTCACTAACCAACCACCACCACCTTCACCACATTCTCAAAGGTTAGTACTTTTAGTCATTTATTTACAAGCAAGCAAGATGCAAGTCGATATACACAAAATTGTTGTGTTGTGGCTTTGCTTGTGTTGAATGTGTTGGTTCATTTTGTAACTAATTTTTTTGTTTTCTAGCTTCTTTGATACAAGAAGTAAGAAAATCTGACTTGCCACCATCACTCATCCAGAAGAGGAATGTTCCCGTCTATGCCAGAGGAACGAAAGAAGACTAAAAGTGGTGAGTGGTGGTGGCGCTCGCTGAGCTGGATTGGAAGCTGACTCGGCAACAGAAGGCTTACACAGCACTCTCCCTCGCTCTGCTGTCTGTTTCGACTTGGTCGATTTAGTCACATCACGCCGGTTATCTCGTCATGTGCACGTCGTGTCTCGTGTACCTCACTATTTTGGTGGACTTTTTTACTTTCTGGTCCCTACTTTCTCACAAACCCATGGGGACCCGCATGTTACTCTCTGGAAATAGATGACGATATACTGGCATTTATTGCCACATGTTCTAAATTGCCGATCTACTACTAAGTCTCACGACCAATCAAAGTCAAAAGTCAACTAAGAAGAATCATTGGAGATGTACAAGGAAAATATATTTCTTCATCGTCTAGCGATGGCTCTAACACCAAGTTTCCCAAAGACAGACAGATTTCCAGAGGTGGGTGGTGGTCTGGAATGTGATTACGAAATCAAATAACATGGCTCTTGTAGGCAGGCGAGCGTTGCCGATTCTCGAAATCCTATTCCAGAGGTGGGTGGTGGTCTGGAATGTGATTACGAAATCAAATAACAATGGCTCTTGTAGGCAGGCGAGCGTTGCCGATACATGTAGGCCATTTTTAAGATGTCTAGGTTGCATTTGCAGGTGTAGGCAACTTGCCGGTTGGTAACTACGGTTTGACCTCTTTTGGGGGACTTTATGTAGAGTTCCATGTCGAGGTTGCACTTGCAGGTGTGAACGACTTGCATGCAGGTAGGTGAGCACTTCGTGGATCGAGAGAAGAATACGGCCTGTAGGTGGAGAAGAGAAAACAACAGATAAGTGATAGTGATTGTGCTGATACAAGAATAATAGACATTCACTCTTCTGGTGACTCACCTTAGCCGATAACTACGGTTTGACCTCTTTTGGGGGACTTTATGTAGAGTTCCATGTTGAGGAGGTACTTGCAGGTGAGAACAGCTTGCAGGTAGGTGAGCCCTTCGTTGATGGATAGTAGAATACGGCTTGTAGGACCAGGCCATTGTGGCATGGCCGGCATTCCATGACAATCACCATTGTGGCCCACTTGTGCAATGGCAAACATAGTTTGGGCCCCAACCTGACTGCCCATGAAAGCATTGTATGGCTGTCTTGACTTTTCCTAGATAGACCAGGCCATTGTGGCATAGCCGGCCATCCATGATAATGACCATTGTGGCACATTTGTGCAATGGCAAACATAGTTTGGGTGCCAACCCGAATGCCCAAGAAAGCCTTGAATGGTTGTCTTGACTTTGCCCAGATAAACCAGGCCATTGTTGTTTAGCCGGCATTCCATGATAATGACCATTGTGGCACACTTGTGCAATGGCAAACATAGTTTGGGTGCCAACCCGAATGCCCAAGAAAGCCTTGAATGGTTGTTTTGACTTTGCCCAGATAGACCAGGCCATTGTGGCATGGCCGCGATTCCATGACAATGACCATTTTGGCACACTTGTGCAATGGTAAACATAGTTTGGGCGCCAACCAGAACGAACGTTAGGAGTATGTTGGCCATGGTGGGTACCAAGACCGGAGTCTGGGTCTTGATGCCCGAAGCGAAAGTTGACTTGTGTTGAAGGCTGTGATGGCATAGTGGTGAAAGCATGTCACCGGAGTTACAAAGTACAAATGGAGAAGGTGGTTAGAGTGCGAGACAGAACAAACAATAGTAATAATGAACAAATATGCACTTACTGAATTCCATGATCAGATGATAAAGTTGATGATGACGGTGGTGGTGATCCGAAGTTTGAATTTTGCCAAATTCAAACAACAAAACGAGCGTGTGTGCATGTGAGCACAAAACCAGGACCATAGTTTCCCTTAGGACATCTTGTGGCGATATCTACGAACGTTTGTTAATTACAAAATCAAACAACAAAAACGAGCATGTGTGCAGGTGAGCACAAAATCAGGACAAAAGTTTGCCATCAGGATCATGTGGTGTACAAATATTCATCATCCACCTGAAGGGAAAGACGAGACAAAACTAAGGATTGCAATTAGTAAGTGAGGTAACTTAATGAGTTCAAGTGAGGTGGCGGAGTGTAGTCACCGAGTGTGGTGAGACAGAAATTAGTGATCGAGTGCAGTTACATAAGACAGAGTGACAATGTCTGGTAACATAGTGGAGACTGAGTCAACATAGGCAGACAGAAAAACGCAATCACGAACGATTCGATGCAACGAGTAAAAAGAGAACCAATGATAGACAAAAGTGAAAGAGGAAAATATCACAACAAATAGTCACTTACCGAATCCTAGTTTGAGGTCATCGTGGAGGTACAATGAAGTTGGCAGAGGATGATGGAAGGTATGGCGAGGTTCTTAGCACTGAACCGTCGTTTGAGGGAGAGTGAGTTGAGAGCGGGAAATGGAGAAAGTTGGTTAGAGAGTGAGAGGATCACTGCACAACGCGAAATCAAACGACATACTGAACTGGTTACACGATCAGCAGCCTTTACATATCGTACGAGTCGACTGTTCCCGTTAAGTCTAGAACTTTCCTCACTCACAAAGTTCATACACTGTCACACTTTCACAGAGCCAATGACAGACAAAAGATGACCAAACTATGAGACTTCGATTGATGCTGGTTTAAACATTCACGATAGTCACCAACACAAAAAAAGCGTATCAGGCAGAATGAAGAAGACGAACATACAGCAGTCTCGAGTATATTAGTAGTATAGAGATGCTATCACTATCGAGTGAAGCGAGTGGAAGAGAACATAGTGAAACTAAATTTGGTGTAGTGGACACATGTCATCGGTTACTCATAGTATGATTGAGAGAGATTGATGATGTTAGAAGGAAAGAGAGGGAGAGAGAGAGAGAGAGAGAGACAGAAAGAGAGAGAGAAGGAGAGAGAGAGAGGGCGAGAGAGAGAGAGAGAGAGAGAGGGCGAGAGAGAGGGCGAGAGATGGCGAGAGAGAGAGTGCGAGAGGGCAAGAGAGAGAGGGCGAGAGAGGGCGAGAGAGGGCGAGAGAGGGCGAGAGAGAGAGAGAGGGCGAGAGAGAGAGAGAGAGAGAGAGAGAGAGAGAGAGAGAGAGAGAGAGAGAGGGAGGGAGAGATGGCGAGAGAGGGCGAGAGAAAGGGCGAGAGAGAGAGAGAGAGAGGGAGAGAGAGAGAGATAGAGATAGAGAGAGAGAGAGAGAGAGAGTGAGTGAAGTGAATTGGAGTGAATTGGAGTGAATAGGGACAGTAGGCCATTAATAATAATGCAAACATAAAAGTACTTACCGATAGACATCCATTCATGTGATGATGATGATGATCAAACTTGTATAAAATAGTGATGGTTGATGCTTGTATGTAATGTACCAGTGGTAACGTTCGAGCCTACAAACTGGGTGATCAGTGGGAATAAAGCGTAAAGGAAAGTGTGAGGCGAGTTGAACAATCAAAGATGTGCAAAGGAGAAAGCAAAAAGATGAGAACTATCCAGGACGTGAGCCTGAGAACGAATGACAGTGTTCGCTCATCTGCGTCTTCTTTTAAACTAGAAAGCGGGCGATCTAATTAGTTTAAGTGTGGCGTGCCACATTAGCTTTGAAGTGCATGTAGGACCATGGCGCGCATTTGGATTTGGTGCTCTTTGGATCGTGTCCGTAGGTTCAACAGTGGACAGATCACCTCCACCATGCGCCAACACCACTGACACACGAACCAGATTCTAGTTTTAGTGCACAGTGGATTGTTTACGTGTGAACCAGTCAATCGAGCTTGGGCAAGTGCCCTTCACTGAGTGCAAATGTCTGGCTTGATCGCCAAAGTGCCATTGCCATTGGTCCCGCCGACAAATGGCTGTGAGCGTAGATCCTGTTCAAATGGACACCGACAAAGATTATTAGACTATGGCCACCACCGAGCCCAAAAACTCACATTCGAGAACAGAAAACAGATCTGGAAGACAACTGAAAGAGTTGGAACCTTCGTGGAATGTATGATCGGCAAGGCGACACTTACGAGATCATCGATCCAAACCGCTTTCACCCGAGTCTCAAGACATTTGCCGTGGAACCAACAGAAGTGCTCGACAGAAATGAACCGAAAAAGGTCTGCACCCAAGACCAGAGATGATCATGATCAGTTGTGAAACGAAACTACCTTGGGACGATGCACAATTGCTCCAGGTCGAGAACACCAAGAAGAACCGAGTGTTCCGGACGTTTGAGAACTGATTCTGTGTTGGCCATCGTCCTGACTCATCTCGTAAAGTGTGTCAAGTTCGTTAGGGACCTTCCAATGCTGACATCGTTTCACTTATCAGATTCAAATGGGGGATCATCTTCCGAGAATGCTAAATGAAGATGGACAGACGATGTGCCACCTACCAACTTTCACATTTTGCATTGCCCAACCTTTACAGGTTTCACACTTACTACTTGAGTAGCCATTGCACTCGACTCTCTTTTTCGACTTTGGTGACTATGTGCACAGGTGACTTGTGGTGGTGGTGGCGGCGATGGTTGGCCACTAACCAAACAAAGGGCGAAAGAGAGAAAGATAATTGATTGTTTGTTTTAGTAATAAAATTTGTTCACGGTTACTTAAATTATGTATAAGCAGAGTGCTCTTGCACTGGGCACTGAACTCGGTTTGCAACTGAGCAGACGAACAAATGTGTATCTCATTGGCCAACATTGAAAGACATGGAGAAAGAGATGTGATAATTCAAATGCGGCAATAGCATAACTAAAAGCCGAATTAGTTTCTTGACAAAGAATGGCGGAAAGCTGAAACTCCCCAATTTCCTTCATCAACAGAGACATTGCATTCTAAGTTTAGTCATTATGCATTTTATGTTGCAATTGACAACTGGTCAACAATTTCCTATTTCCCATTATATTCTCCTGGTTAATTCAAATACTATCCACCACTGACGAACATTACAATTGTTCTAGGTGTGCATCGAATAGACATCGTAAGGAAAGACCGAAAGATGCTTGTGTGTTTGTTTTAAGCTTTACATTCCGTCACACTTAATTTGATAATGACGGAACGGGGCGCACTGCACTCCCAACTCGGTGCAGAAGCTATGACTTGAGATGATAATAAAGGTTGGTGTGGTGGTCAATTTCTCACACTCCAATCTATTCTCTTGGTTAATACGATTTAGAGCCACCAGTGGCCCAACACTTAACAACACGATTGGCCTCTGTGCACATCACTAAGGTAAAGGCGAGAAAGGGAGAAATTTAATTGTTTGTTTGTTTATGTCTTAACACTCGCTTCACGGTTAATTTGATTATGAGTGAACGGAGTGTACTGCACTGTGCACTGAACGCGGTGCAGTGCGAGGCAGACCACCTGCCATACCATCACACTGGCCAACGTAGAGACACAAAGAGAAAGGGCCGAACAAGTGCAAATGCAATTGCATAACTAACTCGACTTTAATCGGATTTATTGGGGCAGTCTTTCCCATACCAAATGATGAGTGTACCTGGTCATCTTGTTGTTCGCTCATCAGTCGTCTTCAGGACGTCATTCAGTGAGCACACGCAAACCGAGAGAAAACGAAGCAGCAGAAAATGGAATTTGCCAAAGCAGCAGCAGATAACATCATGGAAAGCATCACTGGCGATAAACCTTCATTGGTTTCTGATCGTGAAAAATTGATTAAAGAAAATGCAGCATTCATTCGACAAGCCATCATTGTGAAGAATAGTGAGAAGAAAAGAATTGATCGCTACATTGGGGCTGAGCCGGAGAAATGCGTAATATGCTTAGAAGAAATCCCAATTGGTGTAAACGTGCTGTAAGTATGATATGATTTGTTAATTTTTATTGATTTTACTTTATTTCATAGAGTGCTACGTTGTGGACATCGATTTGAATCGTGCATCTATCCGTGGTTTGCAACTGCACTAGTTTGTCCTATTTGTCGAACACCACTGATGGATGGCCTAACCAACGGTTTTGGAAATGTGGACAACGAAATCCTGCGACATGCACTATTTCTTCGATTTTCGTACAATCTTCGAGTGCTTGGGCAAAACAACTTTCGATACTACCGTCGAAGTGAATGGATTTGAGAGCTTATGATGATGCCACTTGGCACCCTTAAATCAATTGTATCAATTAAATTAATTTAAATTGAAATTATTAATAAAATTGATCACTTAACTTGCGCTTAAGCAATATGCATTCAATTTAACTCCCAAAAAATGAAGTGATGATGAAACATCTCCCAAGACAAAGATTTACCACACAAGGAGAAGAAATGCGATGTGCCTCGTTGTGTGCATCACCTCGATAGAGAGGAGAGAGGGAGAGAGTTAATTCCGATACGGTCAATTATAATTTGAGTGCATTGTGCAGTGCACTCATTGGCAGACGAGAGGAACAAACTAATTCATGATCTCATTGGCAAACAGAGGGAGAGACGACGAACGAGGCAATCGAGGTCAAAGGTCATGTTGGCTACTAAAACCTGGACTTGGTTGGTCTGTGTCTGCCAATGGCCATGTTGTATGTGCTACGTTTGTTTTTATCTTTAAATTACATTCACCTGTGTTATGTGGTCACTGGTCAGCACACTAATCATTGTCTATTCCATTCTCTATTAGAAAATTCAATCGCAGGTAACACTGAACAATTCGATCCAACTCAGTGATCATAACCCTGACAACGCTAAATGGCGATTAAGAAAGAGAGGGGTCAGTTAATTGCTTGTTTGTTTTAGACGTTTCAATCCGTTCCAGTTAATCGAATTTAGTGATTCCTCTGCAGACACACAACACAGAACACCATGCCGAACGTGATAGACGAGCTATACTTAGCAACCGTCTCAAAGCCTCACACATAGGCATCGCTCGGTTTTGTTCAAATGAGAGATCACACATATGCGATCTTCTCACCATCACTCGCACACCTAAAATGTGCATCAGAAGGCACGTAACTATTATTATTTTTTCATTATTCAAAATTCAAATCGAAGGAAATAGATGCCTACATGTAAGCATAAAAACAACGAATGACAAACTATGTCATTAAATCAATTTGGCTAACTCAACCTTAACTCAACTTATCAACAGCAATAACAGAAAGCTTACTCAGAGTGAACACATTTTATTTCAAATGTTTTGATATGTGTGTGCCGAGAGTGTTCATTATTGGTTTTGTTTCGCCTCACAGATAATGTCTTTCTGTCTGTTGCGTTCACATTCGATATTTTGTATGTAGTGCAATGTTCTCTGTGCGTTGTGTTTAATGACTCATTGAAACAAACTGGCTCATTGAACGAGTGTGCTCAACTATTTGTTCTAACTATTGCATTAATATTTTTTATTTAATGTGTAACGTAATTACTATAAAGTATTTTCTACAGTTCGATGCTTAATCCTAACTCATTGTCAGTGACACATTTCTTGTTGTACTACTTCTCTATTGCTCAACTTTTTTGGGCTACCAGCTCGTACTCATTGATACTGATGCTCTTAAATTGCAAAATTTTTTCCAATTTGGATGCAAGGCACGACTCGCCGCACCATTTCTCTATATAATGCTGTATATTGCAAAACTTGAATTTTTGCTCGCTTGGCTGCTACACCGACCCTTTGACATTTTCTGGTTGACGCAGACAGCACACACATACAGTCCGAGAACACAGGCCCACAATGACGCACATAGATTATTGTTATTATTCCATATGTAACTATTGCACTAATAAAAAAATTGTAGTTGAACTCTTTTTTAGAGAATCGCATGACGGTCGATATTGATGATGCTGCCAAACGATGGTGCAATGCTTATTGTGTGTTACGTCATATGGCATCTGCATTGAGGACACAGAATCGGGGGATCGGGGAGAAGCCATGATAGGCAGTAGGCCATACTGTATAATGCCCATACTAAAGAATCTTGTATGCCTGCCTGTGTATGTGTTACAGTAAGTATTCATGTGCTTGATACAGTTCGGGTGTCATTCCTCCACTGAAGGCTAAGCTTTTTGTCAGGCAAATAGTTTCGTCCGAAATACATACGAGGTCGCACTATAGTGCATTCATTGGATCCATATGGGCAATTATATTTCGCTACAGTGTGAGCGTATAAATTGATTCGCCACCTAAGTAGCGTCTCAAATGTGCACCGTATGCCCCGATTCGTGCGACGATGGTGTTAGCTTGCGGTACACCATGAGTTGGGTTGGTTGTTCGTTGGCTGTAGCAATAAATTTTTATAGTTTTGGTAGTTAAAATGTGAGAATTGGAAGAGCAGAACGGAGAGAGGATAAGTTTGGACTATTTAGATCGTTCAATTTCACTCGCGCCATCGTTCGTCCGACGAGAAGTGTCAATCCATTGGAATCATTGAGCAAGAGGAAGAACTGATGAAGGATCTCCCTTTTAATCTGCCTGACTCATACCACTTATCAGTGCCAGTTATATTCAAGCAAACGTATACGTACACAGACCAACAGACAGTTCCGCCTAATAGACTTGTCATAATTATCTATTCAATGTTACACTTACATAACACATACACACATATATCGAAAGATTGATAACTGCTCCATTGATGAATAATTATGCCTCAATTATGTAACAATTAGATCCTAGATCCTAGCTTCTAGTCCTCAACAAAAGTGTTCAAGAACTACTCCAAACTGACGCCTTCATCACGGAACACACACACACACACACACACACACACACACACACACACACACACAATGTATCCGCCAGGTTGCTTTTTAAATTTTCCATTTTATCTCTTCAATTTAATGCTGTCTGTCTAATGTTTGAAAAAACTAAACAACAATGGCACACACTCACACCAATACATACGCGTGTGCCCGACACAAAACAAATCGATACTCGAGTAGATTTTTGCTTGATTTGTTTTTTTCTTTAACTCGTTTGTTTGAGTAATTAGTAAAAGGTAATCGTAAAAGAAGATAACTTTTTAGAAATAGGCAAGCAGGTATCAAGGGCTACTGAGACTACTCTATATTTTGCAAAGTATAATGGAGAGTGCAATGGTAGATGCAATGCGTTCGTAATGGATTCCTTGGTAAAATGCAAATTAGTGTTGTGATTGCCCTCGAGGGTATATAACCAGATATGAAATATTCTCTTATGCAAATTTAGATAATTTAATTATGTGATATGCAATGTGTTCTTAATGGATTCCTTGCAAAAATGCAAATTAGTGTTGTGATTGCACATTTGCCTGGCGAATTACCATTGGTTATGACCACATTAGAGGCCACTGGCATACGCTAACACCAACACATACACATAGAGACAATTGCAACCAGTCCAGACCCGTTTGAGTGCATTCTATAAATAGAATCAGAATAGTCTCTTGGTGTTGCTATGTGGGAGACAATGTACAGATGTACTTAGTACTCATTTCGGAATAGACCTCCCTATCAAGTGTTTGTGTGGAGTTAGTGCAGCTGATGATTCTAAACTGAGACCGGAGTTTAAAAAACCCAGACAGATACATCGCATTTGAAATTAACGGTTATGTTCTTGTGTTTATGTCTGCGATGTCTAACACTTAATGAGTCCACAACACGCACCAAGTAGATGCTAAGTGCCTTTGAATGTTTATGTGGACCTACATGATTTTGACATAAGAGTACTCTGAATTATAACAAATAACAATGTACTGGATAACCGACCATAAGTGCATCTGATCATCAACTGTGTGGTTCTATATGTTGGCTAAATCAACCGTGACTCCCGGCGAGACAGTTAATAATTGAGACCTTCACTCTTTCAAGCCGCCACCAACTCGAATGCAATGAATTGAATTTTCCATATTGTGAAACTTTTGAATGCATTGCATATTACATAATTAAATTAGCCAAATTTGCATAAGCGAATATTTCATTTCTGGTTATATACCCTCGAGGGCAATCACAAGCCTAATTTGCATTTTACTAAAGAACCCTTTACGAACGCTTTGCATTTACCATTGCACGCTCCATTATAATTTGCAAAATATAGAGTGGTCTCTGTAGCCTTTAATACCTGTTTGCATATATCTAAATAAGTTATCTTCTTTTACGATCACCATTTACTGATTACTCAAACGAATAAGCTCGTAAATAAACCAAAAAGCTACTCGAGTATGGGCTTAAAATGAAGAATGCCGCATTGCGGTATTACGTCTTGCGGTCGTGTGGCAATGCACACACATTCACTCTCTCATTTTCTCAAGAGATCTGTTTGTGTTCGGTTGCTTGTTCGGTAATTGTGCACATCATATTCGTTTGTCTTGATTTACAGAAAACGCCAAAAGAAATGGCCGAACGAACCGACAATCTGAAAGAACTCTTGAAAATGGACGACATTATTCGTGTCTTTGGCTTGCAAGTTGGGAGATTGAGCCCGCCTACTGTAGTAATTGAGAAACCGAGTCAATTGGATTTGACACCGTCAGACGAAGACGAAGAAGTAGATCAAGGATGGAAAACTCCTCGGTTGCCTAGTGGAAGTCGTTTCTGGTGGGAGACCAGTCAATTGGCCAAATTAGGGAAGGAGAATGAAGTTACTTCAGGTGTTGACGGGGTCAACGTTGACAACAACAACAACGAAAACAACAGCAACGAACACATCATCGAAAAGGACAACTTACAAACAGTAGAAGATCAAGAGCAAAACTCCGGAAGCCGACAAGGCTCGAGCGAGAAAACCTACGATGACACCAACTTGCGTATTTAGGTGATTGTCACAATGGCACCCACCATTCTAGTCATTATTGTTCTGATTTTTGGACAATTATCAAATTGTTGTTCATGTAATGCTTTGTGTATTTTGTTTGTGAAATTATGTTGTAATGAATTTGTTTTCCAATGATCAATAAAGTTTGTCGTTTAGTTTATTCTTATTATTATTATTATTGCAACATATTTATTACGTATTAGTTGATACATTACATGATGATGTAATATTGCAACAATGCAATACAATACAATACTATACTATTACAAATCGTATCGCATTTTATAATTTGCGATATATATAGCCTTTCTTGCTTGCTTCTGTGCTTGATGGTACATTAAGGTCCCTATGTACAGGGCATAGAAAAAGATGAGCATAAAAATTGCGATGACGGCCACTATCATGCTCACTTTGAATTCAAAGTCAACACTTGTGAGTCAAATCAGGTTAAGAAAATGGTACAGAAACACTTCTGGGTTCTTTATGCTGATCGTTCTGCATACATGGTATCCGAAATCGAACACTTCCTGCCAATCTTTGGCTGCGAATCAATTTGCGAATTTTGGGGTTTGCCATTGATGGACGTGCTGCTTCGACAACATCTACTTTACTCTTTCGAGTTGATAAGAGAAAAATAGAACGACGACATTTCATCGATGCTCGACGAGTGGAATATATCGCTTCTTTTTTTGGAACTGACTTTTTGGAGTTTAGGAACTACAGAGAGTACAAATTGTTCAAAAAAGAAAAGTCACCAATTGAGTGAATCGGAGAGATAAGTTTAGAGAGGTCAATTCCGAATTCATTACCAAGTACATCTGTGCATCGTCTCCCCCTAGCAACACCAGGAGTCTACTCTGACTCTATTTATAGAATGCACTAAGACGCGTCTGGACTGGTGCCGCAATGACCAATAGTCACAATTGTCCTATTATCTAATTGATCAAAGCACACATACACATTTCGCCTTAATTGGGTTAATTCATTGTTAGTGAGACAGGCTCACAGGAGAGCCACATTATGTGCGTGTGTGTGTTAATTTATCTACATAGCTGTTATCGCCGTTGCCTTGTTCTTCTCTCTCTCTCTCTCTCTCTCTCTCTCTCTCTCACTCACTCTCTCAATCCCTCTCACGCTCAGGCACGACACCATGCGGACAGAGGAACAGAGAGGCATGCCTGTTCGGGACGCACTTGGCCATGCTGATTGGGCAAACCAGTGCTGCCTCTAACGTTTAATGAATTCCTGTGTCGTCAGGCTCATACTCGTTCTGTCAGCCAAACTGCAGTCCGATTTGTTATTCCTCAGCCATATCTCGATAGAGCGCTTCGATTGCCACGCTGTGGTACACCCCGACGGATTAGTACGGGATAAATATACCCGAAGTGAAAAATTGGGGTATATACGTCCCAAAGTGTTTGGGACTTATAAGTCC
>JAKIJQ010000578.1:0-25061 GCA_023373905.1 Rhizoglyphus robini | reverse complement strand
GAATTGAAAAAACTATCAATTTTTGCACAACTGAAAGTCTACTTATCCATCACTTTATGGGCTCATCTCAAACGGGTCGATCTTGATTAATTTTACGAAAATCTTCTCCGACTGAGCGTTGGGAATTTGCCAGTCCAGTAACTTGGAGGAGCTTCGTCCTGTTAAAGCAACCGCTGCTTATATTCTAACCGTTTGGGGGTCTACTTTTTGTCTGCTGATTTATGAACAACTATAATTTCAAAAACTTGACTCGGAAACCAAGACCGTCGAGGCCACACGGTGGATGTGGGGGAATGGCAGAACGAAAGTCAGTGGTGGTCACTGGTTGAACCGATTGACTCATCTGGCACTGTTCAGCACTCCGATATTTCGGCACAAGTGATCGACTATTTGACTGTCTTCCTGAAGTATCAAAGTTACGTGGGCTACATCTCAAGCACAATAAAGCCGCTGATCGTGGTGTAAGTGCGATTTGGATCGCAACGATTATTTTGTACTTGACTATTTTCTGCACCATAGATCTTCACATTGGACTGAT
This sequence comes from Rhizoglyphus robini, assembly GCA_023373905.1. Lineage (NCBI taxonomy): Eukaryota > Metazoa > Arthropoda > Arachnida > Sarcoptiformes > Acaridae > Rhizoglyphus > Rhizoglyphus robini. The sequence goes on along the minus strand of JAKIJQ010000578.1, from coordinate 24,523 downwards.
AACTATTCGACATCTTTCCTGATTGGTTCACTTGGCGGAATTAAGCTTGACTGGATGGCAGTGGATTTGTTGGCTTGGAACGTGCAGCTCAAGACCATCAATTGGCTTCACTCGCCAATAACACTCTTGAATCCGTTTCTCGCCACCCGTATCACAATTTTTCTACTAACGATGATAGTCAATCGCAAAGCAAGACGAGGCATTTTTTTGGACACCTTTGTTTAGATTGAAGCTCTAATGTTGTAATCAATGGAGATTGGATACTACTGTGTTAACTCAAAGATTGTCCAGTGCATTTAGATGCATCGTGATTTTGCATAGATCAGCTTTTATTTGCATGAAAACACGAGTTTGTTCTTACCGAAACATATCACAAAGTAAATGATGATTCTAAATTCTTCCCTAGTTTTCGGTTCTCTGTTTTGAAATTCTGCGAATTAAAGCAAACACTGATCCTTTTAAACTACTTAAGTCATTTAGTTGGGTTGATTTCTAAATTGTACTTTTTCATTTTAACTTTCTTTTTCTATTTGCTAAATACAATAATTAGACTCATATCATTCCCTCACCCACCGACTTGATCTTCACATTTTGTATTATTGTGTGTCATAAACTAGAATATGGTATTTCTCATGAATACTATTAATACTCGTATTTATTGTTCTTGCTGACTTATGACTTCTTTCTTTTATATATTTATTAATAATAATCGGGATTCAAATCACATCGCCAGCAAGTCTCTTAAAACACCATTCTACTTGACTTTAATTTTGGAGTTCACAGAATGATAACAAGATAAATTTCTCCTATGATCATTTTTCGTGTGAATGCAAAGTAACTTCACTTAGAACAAAAGAAGAATTTAATTGAAAATATTTAAATTCCCAAATTTTACTGTCAGAAATTATTTTGACCACTGCTCAAGCAGCTCACTTGCTCTCATTGAAACTCTCTCGAAAACCAGAATTGTAAACGTCAAACAAGAATCATATTTTTGCGCGGAGAATTTCAAGAATTAGGTCAATGGGAAATTTAATGGTTGAATGATACTTAAAGATATTGTTGATGGTAAGCTATTAATACAAATATTAGTATTTGTTCTTCACATCTCAAGAAAATATTCTTTGGATTTGCAATATTTTTTTATAGTAAAATTATAAAATAATTCAAATACTCGAACTGAAAAAATGAACCAATCCTATCAAATTGATTATTTAAAAAGCAATACAACTGCAATTCAAATATTTGTGCAAAAAAAATAGACACGTCCTCTATGAATGGCACTCTGCTGTGATCACTCATGTGCAACACACTTTGTGATTGAGTTTGTTGTTATGTTTGGTCACTTTTGTCTGTGCTGCTTTGGCGATTGCCTTTCGTGCAATGTTTCTTCGTTCAACCTCGAATATCGAATCAAAATGGATCCCAACTCCAAACAATCTGTGGTTATCGATGCCGTTGGCTCACTCGCCTTCGATATTGCCCGTTTGAATCCCTTCACTCGCAGTGGTGAACCACCAATCAACCGTATGCCCAATGAAATAATGGAGCTGATTATGGCCAAGTTGGAATTGGACGGTGATGTGGCCAATTTGGTTCGATTGCGTTCGGTGTCTACAAAGTGGAAGGCACTCGTCGAGGACTACTTCAAACAGAAGAAATCGTTGATTATCCAACTCCAATCATACTCATACTATTTTGATTTTTGAGGATAGGTTTTTTGGATTTGCGAAATTGAAGAATTTCAAACGTTTGGTTTTTGGTTTCTAAAATCCCTCTTGATTGTTTGCGATCACTGTCAGCAATGTTTCCTAACATTGTTCAACTGTCTATTCGTTGTTTTGGTAAATATTATCCTATTTTTGCATCTTGACCATAACAAAATTTGATCACTCTTACAGATCGTACTCGAGTCCCTGCTTTAGTGGATTACATCAACTCGTTGGACTCGCTCGAACAACTCGACCTTGACGCGTCATTTGTGCCAGCTGCCTATCTCTCTCCAACTTGGCCAAAATTGGAGCATTTTTCAGTCGATGTTCGATATTTGGATGTAGACGAACGTCTTTCAGTTGGTTTCTCATCTTGAACCAAGTTGTGTTCGTGTCTACTTTAATGGAGTGTTCACTTATGGCCAAATTCGCAAGTGGCACACCAACAATCCCAACTGGTTGGCCAATTTGACTCATTTGCGTATTTGGGTTGATGGAACAAGTGAAGAATATGCTCAATTTGTGCACCACCTCTCTGAGCACGCAACTTCCATGAAGTTTTTTGAACTTGGGCTTTATGAATTCGGTATGTGCATTTTGTCTAACACTTCTATTCTTTTAAGAAACTAAATTATTCCCAATTAAGGCACAGCCCCTTCAAATGACGCCCACTGTCATTCGTGATCTCAGCAAACTGACCAATTTGGCTCAGCTCGAACTTTGGAACATCACAATGGACATCCGCAAGTTGACCAAAACAATTGCCCAAGATGAACTCACTTCGATTGTCACTGTTCTGACTTTTAAGTTTAATCTTTTTCATCTCAATGGTGATGGTCCCATCAGTGCTGACCAATTTTCACGTATTCTATCTGTTATTTTCCCAACTTGACCGAACTCAATATTATTAGGAATCAACATTTCACTCAACAGTTTAGAAATGAATTTGAGCAACATTTGAACCGATTTCTAAATTGCGTGATCATAATATTTACTACTCGTATGGATTTTAATTTTTGTAATCTTTATCGCGAGATTCGCTTTCCTCTCTTCTATATCTAAATACACCAATTAATCTAGTAATGTATTTGATATATAACCACAAGTCGACATAACTTCTTTGTATCTCAAAACACTACTTTTACTTTATCGTTAAACTTACTTTTAGTCCTTTTCTACTCTAATTAATCAAAACAAAATCTGGAAATCTATTCCCACTCAAGTTGCGCAAACATAAAGTTGCCTTTGTGCCTTAGTTTATTTTAAGATTGGTTTAGATTTTTATTCACTCTTTCTGATTTGCTGTAAAGTAACATGACTGAATCAATTAATTTCATTTTGAACTATTACGATTAATGATTACGACATAGTCATGTGTGACTTTTTCCACAGTGCTATCTTTGATAACTAATTTTACTAAGCTTTTTGTTTATATCGTGTTTGCAGATGTATGTGTTTTTCTAATCTGTTCTATCAATGTAATACAATACTTGTGTCAGTTCAAATATGTCAAAATTCTTTGACAAACGCTATCTTATTCATGATCTTTGTGAAATATTGAGTTTTAAGTTTTCATTTACAGATTGTCTATCAGGAATTTCTGTAATTCTACTTTGAAAAACGGTTGTTTTTCTATTTGTTTTTTTTTTTTTTTTTTTTTTTTTTTTTTTTTTTTTAAAAAAGATAAGAATGTGTGATTAGTGATATGAAGAGTTTTTATTAGAGTCCCACAAATAGTAATTTTAAATTAAAATATTTAATTCATTTTGTGGATACGCTGTATATGAACTACCTTGCTGTATGTTGTGTTTGTCAGTTTGTGTTGTATTTCTGTAGACTCGCACCAAGTTTTGTGTCCGTCTGCTCGCGAGATCGAGAGCTTGTCTGACTTTGTTTCTTTCTCATCTCCTCAACTCGAATTACAACACCTGTATGGATCCCAACCCCGGCAATTATCTGTGGTGGTCAATGCCATTTCCTCTTCAGTCAGTTCACTGCCTCCTCGTGTAATCTGCTCTTAAAAGGAATCGGTGATGGACTGATCAACCGCTGTCTACCCAACGAATTGATGCATCTGATTGCATTCAAAATTCGAAATCCGGACGGTGATGTATGATGTTTGATTCGATTGCGACCGGTTTCCACAAGGTGGCGAGCGATGGCTCAAGGACTACCGTCGAATGGACAAATCGCTGGTCGTGGTGGTTATGTGTCAAGCGGGAAGGCAGCGATCTGTTATTTATGCCTCATATCTATTAAGAACAGATTTTTGGATTTGTGAACACTCAAGATTGGGAAAGTGTCCTATTTTTGTTGCGCACTGGCAACTGGCTCGCTCAATGTTTGCAAGCAGGGAGAGGATCTATTTGTCAACATTGAACAGTTTTCCATTCGTTAGGGATGGTAAATATTTATTACGTCTTTATCCTACCTTCACAACTAAGGGGGATTCATCATACTTTCAGATAATTATCAGTTTGGGGATTTTGGTCGCGTACATCAATCTTGCTGGACTTCGCTAAAACAGCTCGACTTTGAAGGACCATTCGACCCAGCTCTACTTTCCCTCTCACCAGCCTTATCCAAATTGGTCCATTTTTCATTTATTCCTCGTGGTGGGTTGAATAAAACTGATTTCCTTCCAACTCGCCTCTCAGCTCATGGAATATTGCTGTGTTGGTGTACTCTTTTGATTTATCGTGGAGTTGCTGGTTGTCTTCACATCCGTCAATGGGACAAACTAATACCATCATTCTGCCCTGGTTGACCAATTCTACCTATATTTGATGAATGCACATTTTGGGGAAGATGTTATCGACTTGTGCACTTGCTGTGTGAACAGGCAACTTCATTGAAAGTAATGAACTTAAAGTTTTATGTAAGTGTTAACATTATTATTGATCCAAGTATTAACTGGAACCCTATTTCTTGTAGTATTACTATGGCCTCACAGCACTGACTGTGCTGGTGGATCTCCATACCAACTGGACTCAACGGGGTTGAGTTTTGTTCTAGTGCCTCTATCAGAATATCCTTCTCGGCTGAGTTGAAACAAGCAGGCTACTCAACCTACTCAAAGTGGACTCACTTCGCTTGCTTCTATTTTGACGTGCAAACTTTTTGGTTCTTTCCCCACAGTGAGTCTTCCTATCAGCCCTTCGCTAGTACGGGCGTGAAGGCTGCGTCCTGGCTGGCGGGGCTTACCCCACCCTGACTGATTTGGGATCTAACTATTTATGGAAAATCGGGGGTTGGGCTACAGAAGCTTATAATGAAACTGAATTAATAAACATTTAAAACGACTTTTGAATTGCGCAAGCAAATAAAATTAAAGTTCATGTTTGACTGGTACGTTACTATTATTACTTCCACATTTCGTTTCTTCTCATGGAAATGTAAGGGAGAATCTTTTTATTTCCATCTAATTGGTCATCTTCTGTTGGGGGGGTTGTAATTGATAATTCATTGTTATCACTTCTTTATATAACACCAATAAATTTGTATTTAAATATTTGAATGCTATGAAAACTCATCGGGCGTTGAACTTGGTATTTTTTGATTATGAATTAGAGTTTGAATAGATTCTGTAACAAAAAAATATAAATTTATCTATTTGAACAATCGTGAAATTACAAAATAATTGAAACCAATAAAAATTTGTCAGTGAATTCATTCTGAATGGCTGTAAATTCATAATATTAAAATATCGAATTTTTCAAAAATTGAAATACTAAATGACCCAACTAATAGATAAAACAAGTAAAATGTCATAAAAACTAAAATCATTCGATCCCTCAAATCATCTTCATCATTTGCTTGTACATTTCCACGTAGGTACAAATATGAAACTCATTCTGTTGTTGTTCTTTTCTCCTATGTTTCTACCAAAAAAGAAATTTTGGGTGATCCTAATTCTGGAACCTAACCATTCCTGTGGTGGATCACATTTAGCCTAAAATGACACCATGCGCCCCTGGACCTGAAATCGATCATCACATGGCTGAATTTGATAGAGAACTGAGATGGGGATTGCATTTGCTTTTATAACACTGACCCGAAAAGTACTTTTTGAATTGATTCGAGGCACGAGATGGGATGGTGCATTGATGCTGGCTTTGCCTATTCAGACTGGCAGTTGGAGGGATCCTCGAGGCGAGACTCAACTCGAGCGTCGATAATTATAAGTGTCACTACTTTTATGACAATATGAAAATATTGTTGTGCTTTTGATCAAGACCAATTGGTTCAATCTGTACGTGTGTTTCGGAAGCATTGCAGTGATCATTAACCAAGAAATGAGGTTCGCAGTGCACTCTGATTGCTTTGATTAATTTCAACCTATGACGACATTTCCTAACCTTATCAATCAATGTTCTTACTTATCAATAGTCTCCACTTCATTTGCATTCTCACCACCAATCACACCCAAATCTGGTACAATCATCCAGGCAGGGGAATGTACTACACTCTAAATGGTCAATAAAATATAGGGGGGGGGGAAACTTTAATTAATAACCCCGCGATTCGAGTAAATGTGGACGGGGATTGAATAAGATTAGAAATACATTTCAATAAGAATAGACATACATCAATAAACACATCACTCACAAATTATTTGTGGGGCACTTTCCAATAAAAAAAGCTTCGTAGGGGGGTGGACAAGCCTAAACAGAATTTGGTATATAAAAAATTTTAAAAATTATTACAAAGCAGCACGAACTCGTGAATTTGGGCAATTTCAATTTGAATTCATATTTTTCAAATTACGCAAACACGGGACGTGGGGGACACATTTGGTGGAAATAGACAAGTTTGAGTTTGGCCTAATTCATTTGTTATGTTTATTGTTTCTTGTGCTTCCAGCAGTCCTCACTCGGTGTTTTGCCTTGATCAGGAACATTTTCTGTTGTTTTCGGCTGTTCCGTTTTGATTTTGTTTATCCTAATCGTCACAAACTCGATTGATAATGGCCACTGTGCATGACAAGAATGGAAGAATCGAGGGAAGTTGCCCGGGCGCCGATTGGTACTAACTGACGAAATATTACTCAATCCTGAACATGTCGATTCAAAAGAAAATGATTAATTCACTACAAAACGAAATGTTATGATATGTTTTTGTCAAATTGGAGATTGACAAGTTGATTGGCATTCGAGGTGTGGCACTCACATGGCAGGGATCACCCAGACATCTGTCGGGAGAAGAGGTTCATCCTGATTGAGTTCAAAGACAAAACATTCCCGATCCTGATTTGTTCAAGCACTTTTAATGGCTTGGCCGACTTTGCAAGGACTCGACCTAAAAAAAAAAAAAAAAAAGCAAGTAGAAAACATCGTGTTGAATGTAACTCTCCAGCGCACCATTAATACAGCCGATAATCTGTTTACTTTACTCAACAATTGGTCATCAACTCTCGTTGCTCTATGTTTGAATGCTTCAGACAACTACACTTTGACCAATTTCATTGTCCAAATCTCATTACGATGAATTGTTCGATCACCTCAACAATTTGACCAATCTCAAGCGATTTGCATTCTACGAGCATCTCGAGTCGAAATATAAGTTGGATTTTCTAACTCGTTTGGAGCACTGCACTTTTTATACACATATTATTCGGATCTACTTGACATAATTCTTCTTCTAGGGAACGAATTGTACCAGTTTGCGTTTGCTTCAATATAACACTCGAACAAATCACTCAATTTCCCAAACTGAATGCTCCATTGGTGAAAGGTCTCACTCTTTGGGGTTGATTAGATTCGAACTTGAAGTTGCTTTGTCATTTGTTTGTGCCAATTTTGGTGAACTTCAAATGTTGGATATCAAAATGTTGTCCAAGGTAAAAGTAATTTATCCTTTGATTGCTTTATTATATTTTCCTTTCTCACAGACTTTCAATGCAGACATCATTTCCGACCTGGCTCGACTGTCCAAACTATCTCAACTGACGATTCGTTTCTTCGAGTGCGATATGCCCACTCTGGCCGGATCCGACTTGTCGATTTTGAGTTCAGTTCAAAATCTTGCGATTACTATATATGCATTCCGAAATGGTGGTCAACAATTTGATGGCGATCAATTTTGTCAAATTCTGGCATTTGTTTTCCCGAATCTCCAACAACTGACTATTAAACATCATGTAAAACGGGTTCGAGACGAAATCGCTGAGCATTTGGATCATTTCGCCCATTTGCGCAAACACGTGATTGCTTCTGATTAATATTTTAACATATGACACATTTTCTACTTTATTTATCCTTCTCCTTTTACCCACAATTATTTTAATCTTTTAATCAATAGTCTCACTCTTTGTATTTCCACTACCTAATCACAATCTAAATCTATACAATATGTTATGTACTACACTTTAAATTTGAATTAATATCCGTTTTTCAACACATGTGATTCGAGTAAATGCACACATTGATTGGACACGATTGCAAATTCACTTTAAATATTAAATGAACCAATAAATAAAATGTAAAATAAAACGAAAATCCAAATGCATTCACATTCATTGGAATCCTCATCGCCATTAGATTGCACTGTTCTTATTCAGTTTCAACATGAAACAGTTTCTCGTTCTGATGTTTGTCTTTGTCGTTTGTGTCTCCACTCAAAATGACCAAACAAGACTTTGGAGACTCAACAGTATGGAGCCTTGACATTGCAGTGGTGGATCATCTTGACCCTAAAATGACTCCATGCACCCCTGGACCCGAAATCGATCATCACATGACTGAATTCACAGGCGAATTTATGGTTGGATTCCATTTACGTTTCGACAATTCCAACTATCAAGTGATTCGAGTGCTCGAAATGGGCTGGTGGAAAGAGTCGGGCATGGCATACACCAACTGGCAGATGGAGGTGATCTTTGAGCCGAGACTGGCCAATCAAGTTGGTGATTACAAGTGTCACTATTACTATGTCAAAAATCAAAGCTTTCTCACTGTGGACATTTTGAATAGATTCAATTGTACATGCATTTTGCAGTATTGTGATCATGAATGATCGCTTCAAAAGGTTAATAAATGAATTTCAAATTTGAATCCTTAAAAGTAGGAACAATTTATTAGGAAAGTTTATTAAAAAAAAGTTAAACAAATAAATAAAAGATTAAAAATTCTCTCCTGCACAGATTCATAGAGCGAAGATTTATGTTTTGTATTGAAAAGTGTAACGTCCTGTTTGAATGGCTTTCCAAATCACATGTGCCTCACAATAACACAAGTTTTGTGTTTGTTTTTGCTTTGGCTTTGAGTCGTTTTGGCCATTTTTTCACTTTTTCCCTGTTTTTCTCCCAAATTGACTCAAAATGTCCCCTTCTTGTGATCATCCTGGACTGACAGGAATGCAACGAGTTAGTCGAACACTTGCCCGACGCAAATTCACCCGCGGATCGTTTGTTCGACTTCCTAATGAGCTGGTGGAATCGATTTTGTTACGTTTAGATCTACAGAAGTTGATTCACCTTCGATTGGTGTGCAAACGATGGCAAATGGTCATTGAAAATGTCAAATTCAATAAGCAGAAGTCACTGATCTTGATGGACTACCCTCAAACAGCCACTTTCCGTGAGAGTTTGACTCGACGTTTCTTTGGCGAAATCGATATGAGCACTTTTGCCTATTTGAAACTGAAACGTATTCGTGAACCTGAGGCGGTTGAACACTTTCGAGCTCTTCTCCTTCGACTTTTCCCTGTAATTGAGCAACTCGTGATTGCATTTTGGTTTGTGGCTGATCCTGAATTTGTGTTGAATCTGTGGCCATCGGATCAACTCACCACTCTGTCCTTCAACATGAACGGAACACTTGTGAATTGGCAAACTATCAATGAACAACTGCTTCCACTTATGATCACTTCATTGACTCATCTCAAACGGCTCGATTTTGATTTATTTTATGAAAGTTTCTCCGACTTGGTGCCGAATTTGCCCAACTTGGAGCATTTGTCCTGTTGTAACCGCCGTTTATATTCTAACTGGCAGTTGGTCTGTTTTTTGTCTAGTTTTATAGACAACGAGAATTGCACTCGATTCTGGAATCAATCTGTGGAGGCCAACAATTTTTATGTGCGTGAATGGCATCGAGTCAGTGGTGGTCACTGGTTGAACCGATTGACTCATCTGGCACTGTTCATCAATTCGAGTCTTGCACAAGCGATCGACTATTTGAGTGTTCAGGCCTCAAGTTTGCGTGTGCTACATCTAAAGCACAATGTTACCAATCGTACCGTAAGTGTTGATTTGATTTTGAAGTAAAATTATTATGATTTGTCTATTTCCTATTAGATCTTCACTTTGGATTCGACAACTATTCGAAATCTTTCCCGATTGGCTCATTTGATGGAATTGGAGCTCGATTGGGCGGCAGTGGATGTGTCAAACTTGGAACGTGCAGCTCAAGACCATCAATTGGTTTCACTCAAGCACATTCGAAGTTTCCGTCTCACAATTTACCGAATCGATGGTAACAATCGCGAAGCTAGTGATCGATTAATGCGCACACTTTCGATGATTGTGCCCAATGTTGAGCAACTGACCATTGCGTACTACTGTGCTGACCAGTTGGCCAACATTGAACTGTACTTGAGGGACAGATTCGACAATTTGCGTGAACATGAGTTTGTTCACAGAATTATCTCGTGAACTGATGTATTCTTCACTCGCCTTCTTTTCTCTGTTCTCGAATTCTACAATTTTGCAAACACATTTTCTTTAACCTATTTATATTTGTATTTAAAAATTATCATGTTTCCTTCTTTTGTTTCTATTGCTAAATACACAAATTAATCGATTATTTCCTAAATCACTCAAATCAACTCAACATTTACAGTGTCAGTATATGTCCTCAATAGTACAATTCACAATCTCGTATTGTCATTGATTGCAATTTATGAATAAATTTGATTCAAATCACATTGTGCACATGTATAAACGTGATGGTTTTGACTTGAATTTTGAGTTTAGTTTACGAGTAACAAGAAACAAGTTTGTCGTATGATCATTTTCTGTGTGTTTTTCGCTTATCCAATATGCCAATTTGGTGGTTGAATATCACTGAAGAAATTGTTGATGGTGGCTATTAATAAAAAAATATTTGCATTTGATATTTGTACTTCACATCTGGAAAAAACGTTCTTTGGATTGGGAATCTTTTTATAATAAATAAAAATAAATAAGCAAAATCCTATCAAATTGAAATTATAATGACACGCAAATACATATTTTTGTGCAAAAAATTAGACAAGTTCTCTATGAATGGCACTCTGCTGTGATCACTCATATGAGTGTGAAGCACACTTTGTGATTGAGTTTGTTATTGTGTTTGGTCACTTTTGTCTGTGCTGCTATCCACTTTGGTTTGATCGCCTTTTCTTTGTTTCTTCGTTCACGCAAACCTCGAATATCGACCAAAAATGGATTCTAACATCCAATTTGTGGTTATCGATGCCGTTGGCTCGTCAGTTCGCGCACTCGCCTCCTTTTTTGCCCGTTTAAATCCCTTCACTCGCAGTGGTGAACCACCGATCGAGCGTATGCCAAACGAAATAATGCAGTTGATTATGGCCAAATTGGAATTGAACGGTGATGTGACCAATTTGGTTCGATTGCGTTCGGTGTCAACCAGGTGGAAGGCACTCGCCGAGGACTACTTCGAACAGAAGAAATCGTTGATTGTTGTGATGGATTTCCAGCTGCAATCATACTATGATTTTGAGAAAAGATTTTTTGATTTTGCGAAACTGAAGAATTTCACACGTCTGTTTTTGGTTTCTAAAATGTCTCTTGATTGTTTGCGATCACTGCTAGCAATGTTTCCTAACATTGTTCAACTGTCTATTCGTTGTTATGGTAAATAATGTCATATCTTTTTGTATCTTGACCATAACAAAATTTGATTAATCTTACAGATAAAAATCGAGTCCCTACTTTAGTGGATTACATCAACTCGTTGGACTCTATCAAACAACTCAACCTTGTATTGCCATTTGTATTTCCAGCTGCCAATCTCTCTCCAACTTTGCCCAAATTGGAGCATTTTTCATTCGATGTTCGATATTTGGATGAAGACGAACGTCTTCAGTTGGTTTCTCATCTTGAGCCAAGTTGTGTTCGTGTCTACTTTAGAGGAGAGTTCACTTATGGCCAAGTTCGTCAGTGGCACACCAACAATCCCAACTGGTTGGCCAATTTGACTCATTTGGGTATTTGGGTTGGCCGAACAAGTGAAGAATGTGCGCAAGCTGTGCACTATCTCTCTGAACACGCAACTTCCATGAAGCTTTTTAACTTGATATTTGTGAATTGGGTATGTACACTTTGAGTAACATTTCTATTCTTTTAAACTAAATTAAAACTAAATTATTCCCAATTAAGGCACAGCCCCTTCAAATGACACCCACGGTCATTCGTGATCTCGGCAAACTGACCAATTTGGCTGAGCTTGAACTTTGTAGAGTCTCAATGAACATCCGCGAGTTGGCCAAAACAATTGTCCAAGATGAACTCACTTCGATTGCCTCTGTTCTGAATCTTAAACTTTCCAAACACACTTTACTGACGATATTTTTTTGTCGAATAAATCAGATTTATTAGAGTAGATAATCGAAAAGATAAACTCGATCAATTGTGTGTGTGTGTGTGTGCAAATGTCAAAGCATGTTTGTCCACGGCTTTGGGTGCCAATTTCGACTATAAATACTTTGGTGTGATCAATGTATTTCCATCAGTTCTTCAACACCTTTCTCGAGAAATTATCACCAATCTCAAAATGGTAATGTATTGTTTGAAAAAAAAAGAATTTAATTTGTATTTGTATTTTTTCTAAGGTGCCGAGTTTTGGTATTTCTTGCAGTCGCAGTGATGATGGTGAACTGTGACACCACAGAATTTCCACCGGACTACATCAAATGTAACGTTCCTGCCTGTCAATCTGATGATCCTTATGTTTCTCCAAACAAATTTGACTCTTGTTATTGTAATCACAAAGGCATTGACATACAATGTGAGTTTGAATCTTATGGGGCCATATCTTCATGGGCCCCAGACTATTGTTGTTTCGTTTACAAGAAAGGGGAAGAAGCCAAAATTCCCAAAGATTGTAAAATCCTTGATTAAAGGTAAAGGTCTAGTGACTTTGTACTTTTTAATTGATGTAGTCAAAATTTAATCTAAATAAAAACTGGCCAGTTTTTGTATTTTTACTTCTTGTATTTATTCGTTGGTACTTGAAAATTAACATTGATTAATATTTGATTATCATGTAAAAAGCGATTACACATTGATTGGTATCCGTCAAATTGATGACGAGAATATAAAATCATTCAAATCAAATTCAACTGTAAATGTTTTCATTGAATCACTGGACAAAAGTTGATCGATTTTAAAAAGAGGAGTAAAACATTAGAAATGTTCAATCATTCGTGCCATTTGGTTGTTTCCAATGCTTTCAATGTTTAAACTCTAAAGTATTTTCTAACTCACACTAAAACTTATGATGATTGGGTTTGTCAAATTGTTTGATTCAGAATTGGTAGTGATTTGTCTCAGAACATAATTTCTCTTAACAGTCGATCCAATGTTAACCACCATTGTTCAGTACATTATTTGAGAAATTGTTGAATGTTTGTGAAATTGAATCCCGCCCACTTCTCATTAGTGAATTCATTAGCAGAAAACAAAATCAAAAATTATATTGATTGAGAAACCAGAAACAGTAATACAAATGGTACATGTAAACATTTATTAAGAAATGCAATATATTATGAAAACATTTAAATAATATTATAAATCAATCTATAAAACAACAAAAATTTTGTGTTTGCGCAATTTCGGCAATCGATTCAAAAGTTGTTCAACTTCACGCGGATACTGCCAATCAGATGCATCAAACGAAGTATAAAAAGTAACATACAACTCGACCAAATTGAGAAAAATGAGCGACAAGCAACGGACGAATTGATCAGCAGTGAGGTAACCACCACAGTAGGTATAGACATGAAGTTGATACTTCAAAACAGAAGACAGTCGAGTGAGGCGACGTTCGGCTGCCTCTTTTTCCAATTCGGAAACGTCAAATGAAATGTTCCTAAGGTCCAGTTCAAGTAAGGTCAGTTTGGCTAGATTACCAATCTCGGCTGATGACAATTTCAAAGATAAACCCTTTTGAAAATGATTTAGTATACTATAGTTAATAATAGACAATCATAACATAACATACCCGAATTTCAAAGCTAAAATGCTTCAAGAAAATAGCGTGTCTATTGAGGTAGGACAAAACTAGAGTATGCTCTTCACTTCTGCTTTTTTCAAATCGAACTCCCAAATGAGTCAAATTGATGAGCCATTGCCGACTGATGAGGACATTATTGTGCAATTGAAAAAATGCATCAAAATCCGAGGGCGCAAAAAAGTCAAATTTGAAACGAAAACAATCTCGACCAAGTTGGCTAATTATTTGATTAATTGATGGCGATGATTTTAAGGAGTGTTTAGGATAGATTGAACAGACTGAAAAGTGATCCAATTTAGACAATGTTGAGATAGAGTGAGCAAATAGATCTGGAGAGAATAAACCAACAAGGTCGAGTTGGGTGAGTGAAGCTAACGAATTGATGTATGCGACAAAATCAAGGTTTCGAGTACGGTGTGTATAAATAAGAAAATTTAGTGGTGATGAAAACAAAAATGACAATATTTACCAGAACAACGAATAGACAGTTGCACAATGTTGGGAAATAACTTCAAAAATGATTTCAAACATCGAGAAGGCAATTGAGGAATCAACACCAAACGCGCAAAATCTTTAAATTTTCCAATTCCAAAAAAGTTGTTCTTTACATGTTTCTTGTGTGCGGCAGCATCGAAAACCGCTTCATCAGACAACTTTCGACCAATCACCACAAATAGAGACCTTTTCAGACCACAGTAGCCCTCGATCACGGCTCGCCACTTTGTGGAAACCAATCGCAAATGGAGCAAATCGTTGACATCAAGTTCCAGTTTGGCCACAATTTGTTGTATCAAATTGGGTGGCAATAGGTTGATTGTGTAGGGATTCATTTTCAGTATACTAAAAGAGGATGAGAGTGAGCTGATTGACGAGTTGATAGCATCCATAGTTGTGGTAGGTTTGGTTGTGTTGAAGACTTTAGTGTGAGGTTCGTTGGACATTGTGGCAGATCGAGACTGATTGTCTAAGTAAAAGTGGCATCGAGCGAAAGCATTGTCCTTTTGCACACACGCTTTCACTGTCACTTGATAAGTCGTCACCAATGAGTAATAGTTGACATTGATAAGCGATACTTCATCGATAGTGTGGTATGCTCACTTCTTTCACATTGAGTCATTTGCGGTTGCACCTTTCAGCTGAGTCAATTTGAATTTGATCGAGTCTATTATCGAAATGATAACTCAGTTTTCTACTAATGAATTCACAAATGAAAATAGCGCGAGATTCAGTTTAAAAATTTTTTAAATATAACTTCTCAAATAATGTACTTAATTAACATATAATATATAGTGAAGGAAAATCATATACATAGGGTCGATTCAATTAAATAGATTATCAAATTCGTCGTCATTCATTTGATAGTATAAATCTTTTTTGCATCGGCGACGATGCTCACTGGTACTTTTAATCACAATAGTTTGCATATATGCTTGAAGCTTCTCCGAAACACCCCAGGTGTTTCATGTAGTTTCGAAAATATCGTGTAACGAGACCGTCCCACGTGATGACTAGCGGTAATTGATTAACTTTGGCACCACGAAACATCATTTTCAGTTCGTTGGCAAGGAATTCGTATTTGTGGGCCTTTGTTGCTTCGGTTGTGGGCAAAATTCGCTTGTTGGTAATACCCACCTCGACGAGCGTGATCTCATTAGTTAATAAAAATCTTATACAAATACACACACTTACATAGAATCGGGCTTTAAAGTACTTCAATGAAGTGGCGTGTTCAGTGAGAAAGTGCACAACTTTGGTATGCCATTCACTGGTACTGTTAAATGAAAGATGTAGATGGGTGAGATTGGCCAACAGAATCGGATTGGCATTATTCCACTGAACAATGTGATGATAAATGATTGGATTTCCGTCAAGAAAAATACGAACACAGTCTGGCCCAAGATGCGAAACCAATTGACCGCATTCGTCTTCATCATATAAAATGTTTTTAAAGTCAGCGATTCCAATTTGCTCCAATTTAGACAAAATTTGTGGCATACGAGGCAGGACTTTGATAATGCCACCATCAAGGTCGAGTTGTTTGAGCGAGTCCAGTGAATTGAGATACACCACGAAATCACCAACTCGAGTGGATTTGTTGTCTGTAGGGAATTTAAAAAATTACGTAATTGTGGTCAAGATAAGAAACATTTAGATGACATTTACCTTCACAATAAATAGACAGTTGAATGATGTTGGGAAATAAATTGAGCAGTGATTGCAAACATTGAGAGGGAATTTCAGTGCTCAAAACCAAGCGTGTGAAGTCGTTCAAATTGGCGGATCCGAAAAATCGTTTTTTGAAATGCAATAAATAATCATAATCATTACGATCAGGCGATGTAGTGATGGTTGGCGATTGTTTGATTTCCACGATCAGCGATTTCTTCAGTCCACAGTAGTCCTCGATCATCGCACTCCACTTTGTGGACACCAATCTCAACTGAAGCAACTTCCGAACATCGCCATCCCGTCTCAACTTGGCCATAAGTAGTTGCATCATTTCGTTTGGAAGACGGTTGATCGGTCCACTGGTGTTGTGGGGATTTATTTCGAGTTGAACAAAAGATGATGCGAGTGATGTGACTGACGAGTCAATGGCATCGATAGCCTCAGCAAATTTTGGGTTGGGATCCATTTGAATCGAGATTCGAGGAGAAACGAGGCAAAAATGTTTTGAAGCAAAACAGGCAAAACAGTGCAGTAACAGCCACAACAAACACACCTCTCAACCATTCACATACGACGGTCATGCAAAAAAAATACTAACAAAGTAAGAGCGTAATAAAAATACTCAAATTGAAATGAAATGAAACTCGTCAATTTGTATAACAATTCGCACATTCTTGTCAATTAATAATTGATAATCATAAATTGAGTTTAATTAGAAGTTATATTGTCAAATGAAATTAGTCAACAAACAAACAAAACAGAATGGGTCGTGTTTTGCACAAAATACAAGTGCACTCCCAAATCAAACCAAACAGTCGTGAACTCCTGTGTCAAAGCAAACCCAAACAAGCTTTCATAGAAAGTATAAGTTTATTGATTAAGTGTTGAGTAGGGTTGAGTGGTCAAAGAAATTAATCAACATCGATCGGGAGTGAGTAGAAACCGAGAACAAGTTTCAACTCTAACTCTGAATCCGTGGTATTTGTAGAAATATGCTACTCTCGGATTAACTCGGTAATGAATTCAAAATTGAATTTCTATGGAATTTGAATCGAGTTGAGTGGTTGATTTGAGTGGACAACATTTAAAGTTTATTGAAAGTAGTGAGCACAACAGTAGATCAGTGACAAACAAAAAATATAAAATGGTAAATTACTCTTGGAAATGTATTGACAGTGTTATTAAATCTTTTTGTGGTAGGAAAGGAAAGATCAATCTGTGCATTTGATAATAGAGAGGGAAAAGGGATAATCAGAAGATGAATGATGAAATATAATCACTGATCAACATATGAGTAGTAATCGAGCAGTTTGTGTTTGCGCAATTTCGGAAATCGATACAAATTGTGTTCGATTTCTTCAGTAAACTCGTAAAAATTGCCAAATTCTAGATCGAAAGCAAAATCCAACTCTACCAAATTGGGAAAAGTAACCGAGAGAATACGTGCGAATTGGTCGCCACTGGGAGGAATATAATCATCAGTGTTCCACCAAGATAGATCATCGAGATAAAGTTTGAAAACCAAAAGCGGCGACTGTGAATTGGCTTGATGTGGCACCGCTGCATTTTCCAACTCGGTGATTTCAACATTCCACAGACCGAGCTCAACCAAATGAGCCAGTTTGCCAAAATTACCAATCACAGTTGGGGTCAATCCAAACAAATTATACTTTACAACAAAATGACATATACTCGAGTTAGTATAGGGAAAAATCATATTACAAATGAACTTACGTGAAATTTTGCATTAAAGTGCGTCAACGAAATTGTGTGCTCAGTGAGATGGTGCACAACTTTGGAATGCCATTCACTGGTACCGTTAATTGCAATTCGTAGATGAGTTACATTGGACAACCAGGTTGGATTGAGGCTGTGCCACTGAAAAATGTGCTCACAATTAAATTGACCTCCTGCAAAATTGAAACAAACACAGTTCGGTCCGAGATGAGAAATAAATTGACAGAAATCGTCTTCATTCAAAATGAATTCTCCATGGGCAGTGAATGCAATGTGCTCCAATTTAGACAAAGTTTGAGGCAGATGAGGTAGAGCTTTGACAATTTCTTCATTGAGGTCGAGTTGCTTGAGCGAATCCAACGACTTTATGTAGTGAAATAAATCCCGCACTCGAAGTTGGTCTGTAGGAATAAAAATATTTGAAAATGTGGAAAAGAAAAATGCCCAATTTACCTTCACAATAAATAGACAGGCGAACGACGTTGGGAAATAATTTCAGAAGTGACTTTAAACATTTAGAGGGCATTTCAGTGGTCAAATGAAGGCGCGCGAAATCGTTCAATTTAGCGTTTCCAAAAAATCGTTCTTCAAATTCCGTTAAATAATCATAATCATCATAATGAGATAATTCAGTAAACGGTGCCACGATAAGCGATTTCTTCTGTCCACAGTAGTACTCGATCGCCGCCCTCCACCTTATGGACACCAGTCGCAATCGAATCAACTTGTTCAAATCACCATCAAGTCCCAGCTTGGCCACAATCAACTCCATCAATTCGTTAGGCAGACGGTTGATCGGTCCACCACCAGTTTTGTTGTTGTTGTGGGGAATAATTTCGAGTTGAGCGAAAGATGAGGTGAGTGAAAAAGAATAAGAGTCGATGGTACGGATAGCCGTAGTAGACTTTGGTTTGGAATCCATTTTTATATCGAGTTTTGATTGTTGAGGGAAGATCGAAACGAAAATAAAAGGCCAAATCAACCAAAGTCGACGGGCAACACAACACTGAGTGAGCACAAAAGTACAACACAACACACTGCACTACTGACAATGTGTGCGCTGTTCACAGTGGACGTAATCGACTGCAAAACAAATTCAATTTCTCCACTACTTTAACTTTGATCTATTGTTGATTGGTTCTTTAATTATTATTCCAATTAATTGAACTCATAAAGTTTATGACATAAACTAAATGAAAACCAATCACAATATACAACCTTTAGGAACGACATTTAAACATTTTTAAAGTTTATTGAAAGTAATGAGAACATTTGCTGACACATAGAAAATAGTAAATTAGTGTTATAAATGTTATATTGACAGTGTATTGAATCTTTTTGTGATAGGGAAAGAAAAGATCAATCTGTGCATTTGATTATAGAGAGGGAAAAGCGATAATCAAAAGATGAATGCTGAAATATATAATCACTGACCAACATATGAATAGTAATCGAGCAATTTGTGTTTGCGCAATTTTGGAAATCGGTGCAAATTGAGTTCAATTTCATGAGTAAACTGGGCAAAATTTCCAAATTCATGATCCAAAGCAACATCCAAATATACCAAATTGGGAAAAGCAGCCGAGAGGATACGTGTGAATTGGTCGCCACTGAGAAATAACAGTGTTCACCGATTAATACAAAAGTTGAAAAAAACGAAGACTGTGAATACTTGAGAAGCTGATGCCCAACTGATTTAACATTACAGATCGCGATCGTCTCGGGTTAACCAAATTGGCTCAAATACTGCTAAAAATGATCACAGTTGGGAATAAACGATTCCTTAAAAAAATGATTATTGAGTTAGTTGGGGGATTTTATATAAAATCTACTACGTAAAAGTTTGCTTTAAAGTGCATCAGAGAAGTTGTGTGTTCAATGAGATGAGACACAACTTTGGAATGACATTTACTTGTTCCGGTAAATGAAATTCGTAGATGAGTTACATTGGACAACCAGGTAGGATTGAGGCTGGCCACACCGAAGAAGTCTCAATTAATTGATTTAAATTGAACAAACAGTTTCCAAGATGAGAAATAAATTGACAGAAATGGTCTTCATTCAAAATGGTTTTTGTGCTCATTGTACGCAATGAGCTCCAATTTAGATAAAATATTTTTAGGGAGATGAGGCAGAGCCTTAATAATGCCACCATCAAGGTCGAGTTGTTTGAGCGAGTCCAGTGAATTGAGATATGCAACGAAATCACGGAATCGGGTTGGTTTGTTGTCTATGTAGGAATATAAAATATTATGATTTGTGATTGAGATTTTAAAAATATTACCTTTACCTTCACTATAAACAGATAGTTGAACGACGTTTGGAAATAATTTCAGAAGAAACTTCAAACATTTAGAGGCTATTTTAGAGCTCAAAACGAGACGTGTGAAATCGTTAAAACTCGCAGATCCAAAGAATCGTTTTTCAAAATTTGATAAATAAAAATTAAAATAATCGGATGATCTATCAATGGTTGCTGATGGTTTTATAACCACAATCAACCTTCATTTGACAGTAGTCCTCTACCACCGCTCTCCACCTTGTGGACACCAGTCTCAAACGAATCAACTTCTTTACATCAACGTCCAGTCCCAACTTGGCCATGATGAGTAGCATCATTTCGTTAGGTATCCGGTTGATAGGTCCTTCGGTGGTGGGATTCATTTTTGAATTTAGTTTCGATTGTTGTGGAAAGATCGAAACGAAAGGAAAATACCAAATCACCAAAGTCGACGGGCAACACAAAAAGTACAACACAACATGCACAACTGACAATGTGTGCGCTGTTCACAGTGGACGTATCTTTGATACTTTGTACTATAATGATTGTAGGCACAGTTCTGTTTGTCAGAACTCAAAGCAAATTTCAAAACAATCACAACCGTTAAGAACAACATTTAAAATTTATTGAAAGTAGTGAATTTGCTCATCTTAGACAATGATAATTGAAAAAGGTAAATTACTGTTGGAAAATGTATTGACAGTGAGTCTATTTGTGGTAGGAAAAGGAAATGATTAATCTGTATACATTTAATTGTTGAGAGGGAAAGGGATAATCAAAATATAAAAATATTATAATCACTAATCATCATCATCACACAAGGTAGTAATCGATTTTGTGTTTGCGCATTTTCGGAAATCGATACAAATTGTGCTCAATTTGTGGCTTCATTTGATAAAATTTTCCAAATTCAATCTTAAAAGTAAGGTCCAAATCGGTCAAGTTGGGAAAAGTCGTCGAGAGGATGCGTGTGAATTGGTCGCCATCAACATAATCAAATTCCCACAATAATGAATTAACGACATAAAGTTTGAATAGCAAAAATGAAGACTGAGAATTGGCGTATTCATGTGGCACAGGAGCTCGCTCCCACTCGGAGATGTTCATTGAGATGTTCCAGAGTTCTAGCTCAACCAAATGAGCCAATTTGCCAAAGTTACGAATCACAGTTGGTGTGAAATCCAACGAAAAATACTTTACAAAAAAATGATATATACTCGAGTTAGTATAGGGAAAAATCATATTACAAATGAACTTACCTGAAAGTTTGCTTTAAAGTGCGTCAACGAAGTTGCGTGTTGAGTGAGCTGGTGCACAACTTTGGAATGCCATTCATAGGTACCGTAATTTGCAATTCGTAGATGAGTTACATTGGACAACCAGGTTGGATTGAGGCTGTGCCACTGAAGAATGTGCTTACAATTAATTTGACCTCCTTCAAAATTGAAACGAACACAGTCCGGCCCAAGATGAGAAACAACTCGACCGAACTCGGCTTTATTCAAAATGTTCTCAATGTGAGTGAATGCAATGTGCTCCAATTTAAACAAAGTTTGAGGCAGATAAGACAGAACATTGACAATTTCATCATTGAGGTCGAGTTGTTTGAGTGAGTCCAACGACTTTATGTACTGAAAGAAATCACACACTCGAAATCGGTCTGTAGGAATGGAAATAATTGAAATTGTTGTCAAGAAAAAAGAAAAATACCCAATTTACCTTCACAATAAATAGACAGGCGAACGAGGTTGGGAAATAATTTCAGCAGTGACCTCAAACATTGAGAGGGCATATCAGTGCTCAAATGAAGGCGTGTGAAATCGTTCAAATTAGCGTTTCCAAAAAATCGTTCTTCAAATTCTGTTAAATAATTATTATAATGAGATAATTCAGTAATCGGTGCCACGATCAGCGATTTCTTCTGCCCACAGTAGTACTCGATCACTGCTCTCCACCTTGTGGACACCAATCGTAATCGAATCAACTTGTTGACATCAACATCCAGTCCCAGCTTGGCCACAATCAACTGCATCGTTTCGTTTGGCAGACGATTGATCGGGCCACCACCAGTTTTGTTGTGGGTATTAATTTCGAGTTGGGTAAAAGAGGATGCGAGTGAAATGACTGGCGAGTCGATGGCATTGTTAGCCGTGGCAGAATTTTGGTTGGAATCCATTTTGAATCGAGAGAATTTGAGACTAGCGAAAAGATCGAACCAAAAGGAAAAGGCAATCAAAGTCGAAAGCAGGCGAAAGAAGTAAGTACGTAGCACAAAAACGTCAACACAACGCAACACTCACAATCACGCTCACAACTGTGCACTGATGAGTGAGCAGTGTTCACAAAAGACGTACCAATTTTAAATACAAAAATTCATGGCTGGCTCAAAATATTGTTTGACGGTATATGTTCAAAAATTCAGATTAGTTCACGTTAAATAGATATTGGATTGAAAATAGGAATAATAATAATAAAAATCATAAAAGCCATTATTATTATTGTGATTCGTCCCATATTCATTTTTTTCCTTTGGTAAATTACCAAAATGGCAAAATGATCAACAATTATGTGTAATTTCATAATATTTTACAATTCAGAAATCGACTTTTGTTCACGAGCAAGCTCGCTTTCTTATTTTTGGGATTGCTTTTGACAAATGACGAAACAAATTTTACTCTGCATTATTATTAAATGTAAATAGTATATCGATTGACATATTTATCGAACTGTCAGTTTGCAAACCAAAACTAGACATGACAATGTTTGTCAAATTGAATAAATATAAAATCTTTAAGATTCAACTCAACGTATGCAAAACGATTGCACAAATATAGTACACGTCAGGTTAACCTATCTATCTAATATATTTAGTAAACATTACCACACACAAACAACACACTCCAAACCCGAATGTATCTCTTTAATGCGTCCAAAAGTCGATTTGCTTCTGAGAAGAAGTGAATGTGTGTCAATATTTACGTGTGCAACAACTAAAAGGAATAACACTTTACACAATCAATGTTCGCATGGTAATGGTAACAATAACCGTTGTGTGTTCTCAATATGCACTAAAAGTAATATTTGCTTTAACCGACTTTCTCGTGCTTCTTCAAACAACCGGCAAGAGCAAATGGGAGTAACCAAGACAACTCAAATACTAATCACAAATGATGAAACGGGCAACCCAAAAAAAGTGTATAAAATCACTAGCCCGACATAGGGAAAAGTCTTTTTGCAATTTTTTTCGTTTGAAAGTACAGATTTTTTGATTGAAGAACAAAAATGATTTTTGTCTTGTGAATTGGTTTTTTCTATTTTAAGAAACATAATGAACAAAGCTAAATGTTACGCCATTTTAGAAATTTCATCATCTAACCCAAATATCGAGGAAATTCATCGCGCATACAAAAAACTCGTTCTCCGCTATCATCCTGACAAGAATCCTAATTCGAGCTCCGAAGCGAGTGAACGTTTTATTGAGATTTATCAAGCTCATCGCTTTCTGATGGACATTTATGATAGTAAAAATATTTACAAGAATCCCGAAACTAACAATAACAAGAATCTCCCAATTGTAATCGATTTACCAGTTTCTCTAACCAGAATTCTGTACGGTTGTACAGTGAAGAAGACGATTACTCGAACTGTGCTGATTCGTAAAGACAGAAAAGTTGTCAAGCAAAAGGTTGTCGAGTCTATTGAGGTGCACGTTCCACCTGGAACCGTTGCTGGAACGAGGATACAAATTCCCAAAGTTGGTAATCAATTAACACTTGATCAACAGGATCCAGGTGATGTAATCTTTGTGATTCGCGACAAACCGAGTCGAACCTTTCGACGGGTCAACCAAGTGAACCTCGAACTCGAACTCAACATCAGTGCTCATAAATATCGAGTTGGTGGTGTGGTGGAGATACCGACACTCGAAAACCGCATCAGTGGTCATCGTGAGTGGCGACAGGTGAATACGAACATTATCAAACGAGGAGTGATCCGAATCAAGGGGAAGGGACTGCCCTACGAGAAGTGTCCAGAGAAACGGGGTGATTTGATTGTACGATTTAAGGTGGATCAGGATGATTGGTTGGTGTCGAGATTGGATAGATTGGTGAGGAAATTGAATAAATTGTAAATAATAATCGATTATGGGTTTGGTTTGGCTTATTTATTTGGAAAGTGTAAATTGTTAATGACGATGACGGCGTTGATGGCGACGATGGCGATGATGGCGAGCATTCGCCTGGGCCTCGCCAACTTGTCGTGCCTGTTCTGCTTCCCTCGGAGCTTGTTCCACATCAGCTTGCTCACGGGCTCGTCTCGCATCTTCTGGAGCCTGTTCCGCATCCCTTTGAGCCTGGTCCGCCTCTAGTTCATCGTGCTCACGG
>JAKIJQ010000577.1:0-25094 GCA_023373905.1 Rhizoglyphus robini | reverse complement strand
TTGAATGATGGGAACTCGAAAGCTAGCTTCCGCGAAACAAAAACTATTGTTCATCTCGAAGAAATGCAATTGTGTGCGTTGAGATCTATTGATAGGTGGAGCCATTGATTAAATATAATTGTTAAATATATATGTTATATCTTAATTGTAAGTTATAACTACAAAAGCACGACAAGCAAGTTGGAAATAGTTCCATTATTCGTGACATGCTCAAGGATATGCTACTTAATATATTCAAAAAACAGACCTATCCTTAAAAGTTACCTCGAAAAGAGATAACATCTCTGTTCAACATAATATCGTACAGCACTTGCTGTACATTGGTATTTGACATTGAAATACATTAGGTAGTAAAAACATGCCAGACAGCAGTCCAATTGGAAACCATAAAAAATGTTGAGAAGTTCATTCTTGAACACAAGATATGATCTGTTGTATTGAACTATGTTTTAAGTGTGGTCCGAAAGGGAGATGCGAGCACAAGTAGAGATGATGGAAAGATTGAGCTACTATGAGCGAAATTGGCTGAGAGAGAAAATGTTGAGGATTTGGTTGCGGTTGTGGAAAAAGTGGGATCTCTTCGGGGACAGTGACATAATCGTGGAAGAAATTTAAGTGTGAAGGATGGCAATAAGGTAGAGAGTATTATGGACTTTGAAAAAAGAGAGATTAAGGTTTGCTGTCATTTTAAATCTTAATTTAATTTTTGACATGAAAATTTTTCTTGTAAAATATGAAGTATTTAGAAATCTGTTTGTCTAAAATGTGCAATATTTGTGACCCTATTCTGTAAGTTAATCGTTAAATGTGAATAATTTAATATTTGCGCCATTCAAGTTTTGGCATGAACGTGCTGTACCCTTGTGATTAAATCGCACAAAATTCAAAGTAAGCACCGTGAAGTAATTTCGATAGGTTTCATGTTCTTTGAATGCGGTTCTTATTTGAGCTTTTATGCTACTAAATAATGATTTTATTATATATATTTTGGAGTATCACATTTTTCGTAAAGTTCATTTATGGTTCTATTTTTTTATTTTTAGATAAGAGAATTTGATTTCATTTTTGGTTCAAAATTTTGGGTTAAGATTTAAATTCCGTGGAGTCAATACTCAATACAATAATATTTTTCGTAATTAAAACTGCAACATAGGTTTTGTCCATCAAATCTCAGAAATTCCATTTGCGACTCATTTTGTACGATTTCATTGAAATTTTTGCGTAGACCATTAAAAACTAAGAAAGCAAAAGCGAAAATTTAAAAACTATTGTAACAAGGTGTGTCTCCACAAATTTACCTTTGCAAAAGTACTGACAAGTATTTGTAGAATTGTGAGCGTGATCAGTTTAATCCCAATCCACTATCCTATGCCATATCGATTGTTAGTATGCAGCGCACCCACAGTATTTGCCATTCGAATTCTGTCATGAATATTTCCATTTAATTTTAAGAAATAAATCCAAGCAGCGGCTTCAACTTGAGCATGAATCAGTTTAGTAAGTACGATAACACTAAATGAAAGCCTAGTATACAGTTCAACTGACCAAACGACAAAATTGAAAGCATAATTCGAGTGATTGGCTTTAAATTTTGACTTTTAGTAAACAGAAACATGTTCAAATAAGCGTTTAGAGGAAAGTTGATGACGAAAAAGATTGTAAATGTTTTACCAAGCCAACGATCCTCATCGTGAAAGAACCGGAAAATTTGAACAAACTTTACTCTGTATTTATAATAATTTGCCCAAATGTTTGAATTCTTTTTGAAATTCAGAAGCAAATTCGCTTGTTTAAACATTATATACTGAGACAACAAGGATAGGCCTCGCAGTGCAGCAGATAGGGCAGAAATAGATGCAAAGTTAAAAATTAAATAATAATGAGCAAAGGCGCTTAGATTATAAATGATAGAGTGGAAATAGGATTCAAAGACAAACTGCTCATGCGCAACTTTCTTGTTCATCTCGAAGAAATGCATATTGATTGTGTTTAGATCTATGTAGATTATTTATTAGATAAAATCTTTAGAAAACATTGAAATATTGAAAACTTACGACAAAAAACCAAAAACATCTGCATTCTTCGAGACACCGTCAAGGATCGTTTCTTTACAAACTCAAAAATTCGCATACCCCTGAAAGTATCACTCGAAAAGAGATAACATCTTTGTTCGAACATTATATCATACAGCACTTGTTGTACATTGTAATCGACATTGAAATAGAAATGATAGTAAAACAAGGCCGACAAGAGTCCAAGTGGAAACCATAATATATTGGAGAGTTCGCTCTTGCTCAAAAGATATGATCTGTTGTACTGAAGGATGGATTGGCTGGTGGATAGTGGAGATGCGAGAACAAAGTAGAGATGATGCAAAGTTTGAGCTATTATGAGTAGAATTGTGAGAGAATATTTGAAGATTTGGGTTCGATTGTGGAAAATGTGAATTTCCTCGCAGGTGTTGAAATAGTCTTTGAAAAATTTTACGGTAAATGAGGGAAGTAATGTTGAGATTAATGAGTTTGAAAGGGAGATTAGTCTAGCGGACATTTTGAATAATCTAACTTTGTAATCAAAACTTTTTGGTTTCATATTTCTTGATATTCAAAATGAGAAGATTTAAATTGAAAATTTTCAAGCCAAAATGAACTATTTTTGTGAATCCATTCTGTAATAACGAATCGATAAATTTGAATAATTAAATTCAATTTTGAGTAATTCAGTCAGGTGAGTTGATTTACTGAGCCCTGGAGTTAATAATAATTTATTAATGCTTTTAATTTCCTACAGAATTCAGTTCTTAAGTTTATTTGTGTATCGGACATTTTTATGTTTGAGTAACCAATAGTGATCACATCGAGCTCATTCTCTTGTCGATTTGTTTCTACTCCTTCTAGGCTTTGGTAACTTTATGCAGTTTGGTTTATTGTCATTTATAAGAAAACGCAAATTTATTCATACACCATGCCATAAACTTTCGTACCCGTACACTGTCCAGGCAACCACCGGAAAGGTGACTGCATTCGCCTGGAACGACTTCATCATCGTTGGAGTGCATCCTCGCATCAGCACCTGAGCGCCCTCTTTCCGCAACGCATCTTTAACACATTGTAAAAATGAAGAATAGCGTAAATCTGCTTGTAAGCGAGATTTGATCACATCCAACGGGTAAACTACCAACCAGGAGGCAGCACCGGCGGTACCGCCACATGCAATCATATTCAAGGTGGATGGATGTTGCTTATTTGAATTTCGATTTATCAAATCGATCAATATTTCATATGTGACAAAATATGTGGCCAGTCCTGGGGCATCACGTGCCAGTGTGAGACAGTATCCACGGTAAATCCCCCGAATTGCACCTTCATTTTTCCAAATATGTCTCGTACATTGCATCACCGTTTGAGAGGACAATTGGGCTCTCGTTTTCACCAACTCCATTGGACTGGTAATGATTGACTGTGCCGTTCCGGCGGCTGCACCTGCCAGGCCACACCACCAATAAGTCTGTCCTTTAGATTCATTCGGACAGAGACGCATAATATTGCCATGGACACCGAATAGAATTGCATTCATCACTGCAAGTCCCGAAAGTGGAGCCTTGATTCCCCTGTACAGTGATGACATCTAATTAGAGAGAAAGAAAAGCTTAACTATTTACCCCAATTTACAAAATCTCTTACCGTCGAGTCCCTCACCACCGAGTAGACAGACAATTGTCGAGCATTAGTTTGCATTATCACTTTGATTGTATCGAATGGATGGCTCACTAGAACGCCCGCAATTCCTGGAATTTAAAAAACAAAGCAAGAAATTAGCCAAAACACTAAAACAAATTCAACTTCACCTCCTAAACATCCTGATGCGAAATCAATGAGCGACATTTTGACTCTTGAAAGGATGATCAAACTAAAATACAAATTTTTGGTTGATTTCACTAAGTTATGGGATGATTTACTTCACGTGGTTCATATGAGCTTGTTAGCTTGTTAGTGTGATTGTCAATATGTGAAATCGTATAATGTTCGTTTAAGATAATCGGCAATCATTTTGTACTTTGACACTCGATCACTTCAAGAACGGCTTTTGTCTTATCAATCATTCATGCCCAAAAAAGCTCAATCTAATCTACTGTCTATTTGGAGGACAAAATTAGTCCGGCGATTTTCGAGTAATGATCAATCAAATTAGTTATAAAATATAATACAAATTAAATTTTTTATTGAAATGATAAATAATTTAATTATTTGTTATATTTTCGATTAGCACTTTTATATAATTTTTCTGGTGTGTTTTAAAAGGATGATTTTTAGTTTTTAAGCTTCAATTTCACCGGCTACTCTGAAAGATTTGTGTTAAACATTTCTACTAAGCAGCAAACTATTCTATGACAATTTCATCTATGAATTACTGGTGGCAATTTGTCTACCAAAGTCAAATTTAAATATTATTAACAATCTTGTAACGTAGAACAAACATAATCCTTCGAAAATCATAAATAAAAATTTTAATAAGTCAAAGTAGGAAAAAATTGAATACCAAGTCTTCTTTACCAGTTACAATCAGAAATTTTTGCATACCATTCACAAAATTGTACGCAAATTTGTCCACGTACACTTGTACAGCCATGTTACGGTAATATGGCCGGAAAGGAGTTATATTTTGAAACACCAAATTTATTCTTGACCAAATACTGCACAGAGTGCTTAAATTTGACGATAATTCATGTCGAAATGCATGTTCCAGTAGAAGTAGATTGACTCAAATGCTAGTAGCACAATAATCAAATAGAATTCTTTGAATTTTATCCCCAAGTAGAATGACAAATTGATGAAAATAAATTTGTAGTATTGATTTGGATTCTTTGGACAGATAGAAATACGAATAAAGACATGAACAATAGAGTAATTTAAAAAAAGTAAAACCGAGGTCGAAGAATTTACAATTCCTGGGTCTAAATCTCTTCTAGGGATGTAAATAGAATTACAGAATTTTATTTGGGGCAATTGGGTGACACACAAATCCGAACGGGCCAATCGAAATTTCCCCATCAAAATGATGGGGAGTTTTGGCACTTTCGGCAAATATTTTTTTAGAGTATTTTATTGAGCCAAATTCACGCAAAAAGTTACATTCCAGAATCCTAATACCCCTAGAATATTCTCAAAAATTTACAAGCTATTCTATGTACATTTAGGGTTAGTTTCATGGGTTTTAAACGGAGTTCAAATGATGAATTGCCAAATTCGCTATTATGCTTCATGTACTATAGTAGATAAGTGCACTAGTATGATTAGTTTATGACATTTTTTATATCGATGATTTACCAGAACTGATTTCTAAATTAAAATATTATTGATATTGGTTTATAAATAACAGAAAACTTAAAGATAAACCAAAAAAAATACTCGTCACTAACTTCTGCAATTCAAGTGCTCCTCCTTGGTGGTGGGCAATGACACATCTCCTCAACTTACATAGTTACGTCTTCGAGAGGCTTAAAATGGGCCAAATTTTTAGGTGTCGTAACGTCCAATGGAAAAAATACATTAAATAGCGTCAGTTCCCGAACGAAAATAAATTAAAAAAAATCTGAAAAACATTGAAGTAAAGATGGCAGCAACTAATCATACTACTGCACTAGTACATGAAGCATATAAGTATATACTAACGATTTTGGCGATTCATCATTTTGACTCCTTGTAAAGCCTACGAAACTAACCCAAATGTATATAGAATGGCTTGTAAATTTTTGAGAATATTCTAGGGGGGTATTAGGATTCTAGATTGTAAACTTTTTTGCGTAAATTTGGTTCAATAAAATACCATTAAAAAAATTATTGCCGAAAGTACCAAAAACTCCCATCATTTTGATGGGAAATTTTTGATTGGCCCGTCCGGATTTGTGTGTGACCCAATTGCCCCAAATAAAATTCTGTAATTCTATTTACATCCCCTAGAAGAGATTTAGACCCAGGAATTTAATATTCTTCTACCTCGGTTTTACTTTAAATTACTCTAATGAACAATAGAGCAGGACAATTTGAATTGAGATTATTGCCACTCGACATTTCAGTGATCGTTGAATGTTGATTATGTAAATAAAATTGAGATAATCATAGAAATAATGTAGATTTTTGTGTGGAACCACTGCTCCAAGGACAGATGGCATTTTTTGTTTGATAATTTTTTGGTTTAAGCAATTTTAATTTTAAGCACATTTCGAAATAGGGATTGCAATAAATAAATAAGTTTCTAGTTTTTATAACATTATTTTTTGACATTTAAACTTTGTAAATAGTTTAAATTTACAATACAGAACAAAGAATTAAAAATGAATTATTAGTTTCACTTATAACATTCAAACATATTTAAGGGAAATTGTGTACAAATTAGTTCCGTGTAATTTTCTTTAACAAAATTCTTTGCAAATAACCATAAATTATACCAAAAATATACAAAGTTGCATACTTTTTGTCATAAACTTTTTATTAAAATAAAATTCTTAGTATACAGCAGTAAAATGAAAATAAAATTTTCTATGTTTTATCGATCTGACTAGTGAATTCTACGATAAGGTCAGTCACAGTGCAAACTCGAACAAACCTTAAAAACAAAATTTAGGCTTTAATTTAAATAGTCTTTTTAGGAGAGTCGTGTAAAGTATTCTTTCAACAGCAAACGATCATTTGACAATCGCCTCACTATGGTGGAAATTGCTTGACACATTTGTACAAATTAAATATTCTTGACCAACTTGTACGCATACATCAAGACTTCACCGTAAATTAGTAAACCCTAAGATTTAAAAAAAATAAGACAAATTGTTGTAAAGAAAACATTAAAAATACCTTTGAAAATGAAGCCAAAGTAATCAGTCCAATAGTGCCATAGGTGATGCCATACTTTTTCTTGTCATTCAGTCGCATCAAGGCCTGAGAAAGGGCAAAACGAGTTCGAAAGTCGCCAATCAAATGTTGCCCATGAACCATCATGCGGGTGAGTTGAATTACGGAACGATACAGTTTGCAAGTGAAACGAGCAAAAAAGAAATGAAATCCAAAAATGCATGAAAATTGCATCACCATTATTGTGATAGTCGCAAAAGTTGCAATAGGCGACATTTGTTCATATATTACGATCATTACAAGGTAGGCATTGATTGGAACATTCACCATTAGAAAGGTAAGCAATACATTTCGATACATTCGGTTGACCAGGAAGACCAATTCAAAGGTTCGAATGTCATTGCGAATGAATCGGCTCACAATGAACTGTCTGTGGACGAGTGTATTTCGTATGACTTTCGTTGAATTCGACAATAGTTTCTGATTTTGGTCTGTGAGAATGTGTAAATATACAAGCGAAATCATTGCAATCGATGCCGTCAGTATATTAACGTTCCCAAAGGCATACAGTCCAATGTCTTGCATCATTAAATTGAACCAATGCGCTGCATAGTACAGAAGACTGGCTGGGAAGTTCTGCATAAACATGTCGTACAGTTTGTATGTTTCAATCAGCAAACAGACGTGCAAATAGAGCAATATAAATTCTAAAACAATTTCAAACAAATATATTATCAATTCTAAAGTTGTTTTACTCACCAATTACAAGAACAAATATTTGCAAAACATTTACAAAAATGAACGCAAATTTGTCCACAATTGCTTTCGTGATTTTTTTCGCGGTAATATGGCCGGAAAGGGGCATATTTCGAGGCACCGAGTTTGTTTTGACCAAATACTGCGTCGAACGCACATATTTGGCGATAATTGATCGTAAAATGAATGTGCCAATTGAAATAGACAGTTTCCAGCGCAAGCAATACCCAAATCATATAGAATCCTCTAAATTTTCCCCAAACATAGAATAAAAAATTACTGAAAATAAATGAACGATAATGATTCTGATCGTTTGACACGTACAAATATGAATAGAGGCATGCACAATAAAGCATGACAATTTCAATTGAGAGTATAGGAAATTTTGATTGCCACGATCGTTGAATGGCCATTTTGTGAACTAAATTCAAATAGTCATAGAAATAATGCAAATTCTTGTATGGAACTATTGTTCGCAATACGAATTGCATAATCTGTTTGAGCATTTTTTGTTTGGGCATTTTTTGTTTGAGCATTTTTTGTTTGAGCATTTTTGTCGTTGTTGTTTGACAATGTAATTGGAAACACACTCAATTAACATTGACATTTTGAAAATATTCGTAATATAATTATTATAACGAAATGTAAAATTTGAGCATTTTAAAATATCTCTTAATTGTTTTTATTGATTTTTACTTAAATTACTTAACAAATTTGGGCAAATTATCGTGAATTTATTTGTTTCATTTCATAATAATAAATATACAAAAATATACAAAGTTGCATACTTTTTCGTCATAAACTTTTTATTAAAATAAAATTCTTAGTATACAGAACTAAAATTAATAGGAAATTCTTGTTTGCTGAAGACGATCCTAATTGACATGACTAGTGAATTCTACTAGTAGGTCGATCTCAGTGCAAACTTGGACAAATCTTCCACGTAAATTTAGGTTTCAATTTCAATGGCTTCTTTTGGGAGAATTGTGTAAAACATTTCTTCTGACAAACAATCCTATGACAATCGCATCACTGGAAGCAAATGTTCGGCACTCTTGTACAATTTAAATATTTTTAACAAATTATACATTAAGTCTTAATTTAAAACTTCTCCATAAATTAGCAAACCCTGAAACGTAAAAAATAAAGTGAATAATTAGTTACAAAAAAAAAAGAATAAAAATACTTTTGAAAATGACGTCAAAATAACAAGTCCAATAGTGTCATAGGCGATGCCATACTTTTTCTTGCCACCCAGTCGCATCAAGGTCTGAGAAAGGGCAAAACGCGTATTTTGAGGTACCGAGCTGGTTTTGACCAAATACGGCATCAAGTGCAGATATTTGGTGATAATTGATCCTGAAATGAATGAGCCAATTGAAATAGGCAGTCTCCAGCGTAAGGAATACCAAAATCACATATAACCCTCTAATTTGTCCCCAAACGTAGAATACCAAATTACTGAAAACAAATTTGCGATAGTGATTCTGATGGTTTGACACGAACAAATATGAATGGAGACATGAGCAATAAAGTAGGGCAAATTGAATTGATATTATAGGAAATTTCGATTGCCACGATTGTTGAATTGTAATTTTGTGAACTAAATTCAAATAGTCATATAAATAATGCAAATTCTTGTACGGAACTATTGTTCGCAATACAAACTGTATTTTCTGCTTTAGCATTTTTTACGTCGTTGTTTGACAATGTACAATTGGAAACACACAAGCGACAATGACATTTTAAAATTAAAATGCATTAAATTTTAAGCATTAAAAATCTTAATTATTTTATTGATTTTTAGCCAACTTACTTAAACTTAACCATTTTTGTGCAAATTATTGGGAATTTATTCGTTTCATTTCATAGAATATTTAAATAATATTGACGTAAATGGTGCCCATTTGTACATCTGCATTGCAGACATTATCAGGTCGAGTACCGGCTTTCCACAAGAAGTTGGTCAACAAATTTAGTAGTATAAATTAGGACTCGGTTATTGATTTATACATGTTTTATGAAAATTATGAGTGTTTGAGGCAGCAAAGACGTTGGTCGACAAATTTTGTAATATAAATTAGGACTCGGTTTCAGTTTTTCAGTTTCAAAATTTGATTTGATGAATTTAAAGCCCAAGTTGATGTCGTTATGTCGTAATTAGGTCGGGACAGCCTTAATCGAATACTCTTGCTCCGACATTGCAACGCTCCAATGGTTTTAAATTTATTTATTTTTTGATTTACGGAAGACAATGACAGTCTCTTTTCGAATTAGTACGCTCTAATTCTACTGTGCACCCGAATGTCTAATTATGTGAAATGCCAAATGTATGATATTGTCGCGGTACACGAGAATCGACAATTTATCCTAAATTAGATTAGTTATATAATTAGTGCCAGTGCACAGTAATTAGTAAATCGTTTGTGTTTAATCAAGCCACCCAGCCAAAGTCTAATTATAGCTGAGAAGACGACAATGCACCGAAAGTTGAGAGACAACTGTCAATTGTCTCTTCAGTTGTCTCTTTTTCTTGGAAATACACCTTTGATTGTAACGCACATATATAAAGCTTCTAAATTCTAGATCAAGATAAGATACGATAACTTTTGAACATGGCTAACAAGTTGTACGGTTGTTTGTGGGTGACCCTGTTGGTGGTTTCATTAGCATTTTTGCTGGTTGTAGCTGAGAAGAATAAGGGTGATATCATCATTATTGGTGGTGGCAGTGGAGGCGGCGGTGGCGGTGGTGGTCACGGTGGCGGACATCAATTCAGTAAGTTATTTTTATCATATTTTATATTTTGATTCTTTGATTTTTTCTCAGTTCCATATCCAATTCCTATTCCAATGTATCACGATGGCGGTGGAGGCGGTCATCAGGTGTACCACAGTACTAAGGTGATACCAATTTTCGCTGGTGGTCACGGTGGTGGAGGATATGGAGGCGGTGGTTATGGAGGTGGAGGCTACGGTGGAGGACATTACAGGAAGTAGTATATTTTTTACTTTAACCCTCTCAGTTCACAAATTTTGTATTAATTGCGCCAAAAAATTGATTTCTTTAATAAAAATTTCCACAGTCCATTTATACATTAGATTAGATTAATATTTTAGACAAATAACCTCGGTTTCCAGAAGGCATTACACGTCTCCTTAAAGTAATCGGACACCATCCTGTACCTGTTGGGATACAGTTCCACAAATCTAGTGGCCACATCCTTCAAATCGGCTCGATTCACCACAGCTTCCTCCCACTCAATTGCACCCAACTTGCCTGGATGGCCAGTTTTGGCGAAATTTGCCCAAGTTGAAATGAAATCTCGACTCAGTTGTGCCTCTTCATCCGTGAAAGCAGTTCCGCGCAATCGAAGTGGAATACCAAACAGGTAGACTACATCCTCAGCGTGACAGACGCCCATCCAGCCTCGGCAGAACATTACTGGAGTGAGAGTGTTCTTCATTAGTCGGTACGAGTAGTAACGGTTCTGAGGGGCGTGTTTGATGAATTCCTGTCCGTAGAACATGGTTGGGCAGACGAGGTGATAATCGCCGAAAACGTATGATACGGCTCGTCTAGATTCAAAATTGGGTTAAACATGTACAAAAGTAAACCCACGACCTACCTCAACTCATCCTTGTCTGTGTTATTCAGATTTTTCGTATAGAAATCAGCAACCTCCTGTGGATTAGCATCCTTGAAGATGGTCATCATGAAACTGATGATCTGTTTGGTGACATCAACAGTCATATCGTGTCCATCATTTGCTGGATCCAGCTGAGGAAAGTTGAAAATGTTCACCACAAACATTGATCCCTCATTTTTGGTCACGCCATACATCAAATCTACATCTGTGTTAAATTTACCACTTTTCAGTGCCTCCACTGGTCGAATTGGCATCAGGTCATCGCCCCAAATCGGGATGAAATCTTCTCCGTTCTGTTGAGCCTTTGCCGTGCCTTCTAATATTTCGGGAACGGTTTTCGTTTTTAGACACGCAATCGCCTTTTCCATGTCATCGTTTTGACAGTGAAGTCGTTCGGCAAGTAGTTTGGTGATTTCGATCCCTCGTTTTGGTTCATGTGAACCCAAGTACGAGTTGGGTGCACCCGATTGAAGGATCGCTCGTCGGTACAGTCCTTTGGTTAGAGGGGACAGAGTGAGTGCACCAACTGAAAAAGATCCTGCTGATTCTCCATGTAGAGTCACACTCTTTGGATCACCACCAAAGTTGTGAATATTCTCCTGTACCCATTTGAGTGCCAGAACCTGATCTTGCAGGCCAGCATTTCCGGGTGCATCTGCAGTGCCACCGTACAGGAATCCAAAAGCATCCAATCGGTAATTGACAGTAACCACCACAACATCGCCCAACAGCGCAATATAACGTCCATCGTAGTATTGGGAAAAGACAGTTCCCATTGTGAAAGCGCCACCGTGAACCCAAACCAGCACTGATCGTGGCTTCTCTGACTTGGTCATTGGTTGCCATACACTCACGAACAAACAGTCTTCATTGCTGACGATGGTTTCCATTCCCGGGCCTCGGACTACTTTTTCACTAAATGGAATGTTTCGCTGAGGACAGGCAAAATTGTAACCGGTTGCATTGTGCACATCGGTCCATGGTTCCACGGGTTTGGGTTTTGCGAATCGTTCCGCTCGACCTAAAAAACTAAAATTAACTAAAAGTGTTAGGATTGGATGTTCAACTCACCATAACGAATACCATAATAGGCGTACACATGACCTTCATCGGGCACCTCCTGTACAAAGCCTTGCACCTTACCACCCTTCAGCTCAACAACCGGTGAGAGCTCAACCGGAGCCTTTGCTGCTTCAAGCTTAGCGGCAATTGCCAAAAAGCAAGCACAAATCAACAATAGTTTGGAAGCCATGTTTGCTCACAAAAATATGTAATTGGAGCATATCCACCCAAAATCTAGATCATCGCTTATATACCAAAATTAGCTGTATAATGTTTGACCGTTCATACGACCTTCTTCTGTACCTAAAATGTCTTATTTTTGCATTCCAACGATTCTAAAGAGATCTTTTTTCTGGTTACAACGTAATTGACATTGTCCTACTTTTGATCGTCATACATGACTACACAGTACTAGAGTACATATGATACCCATTGGTGTACCTAATAAAGGGAATGCCTTAACAACCAACTCAAAGGTTTAATATCCAAAATTGTGAATCCCTATGTGATGTCGCCTCACTTGCTAAATGTCAATCAAAGTTGAAAAATCCATTGTTTCTAGCCATAT
The DNA here is from genome assembly GCA_023373905.1 of Rhizoglyphus robini. Taxonomy (NCBI): domain Eukaryota; kingdom Metazoa; phylum Arthropoda; class Arachnida; order Sarcoptiformes; family Acaridae; genus Rhizoglyphus; species Rhizoglyphus robini. Next base: position 12,211 of record JAKIJQ010000577.1, on the reverse strand, counting down.
TTTTAGTTGACGATAGAAAAATGCTTAATGCTTAAGGTTAGTTAGCGAACAATCAAACTGAAGGGTAATCCTATTGAGTAATGGTGAGGGAAAGTAAGTCTATTTACGCAAGTCCACACGAGTGTCAATAAGATAAGATTGATTGATATTGATCAATTATTACTGCTGATAGGGGTTTCCTCATGTCCCAATGTCATAATAATTAAACACATAGACTGCTAACTAGACAAGTCAAATAAGATTCTTTGGTAGCTTGATAGATTATTGATAATCATTAGGACATTTATGTTTGTTGAATGTCAGTGTGGTAGTCTGTTACTAATTAGTTTTGTTGCCATAGCTCAAAGACTAGTCAATTTGCATATAAAAGTAAGGCTTTCGGTTGGGTTTCAAGAACAGGCTTGGTCCGTTTTCATTTTGTACACTTTGATCTGCAGAATCGAGTACAAGAAAATGAAGATCTTGTTTTTGGTGACCGCCATTTTGGCACTCATTCATCAGGGCACCAGTGTGACGGTCCGAGAATATGCCCCAATTGTGAAGACGAATCACGGCGAAATGGTTGGCATTGTACAGGAGTATGATGAACACAAGGTACACCTGTATCAAGGCATTCGTTATGGTAAGTAATGGTTAAAAATTTGTTGATTTTCATATTTTAAGTACCTTTCATATAGGACGCGCAGAACGATTCTCCAAACCAAACCCTCCTGAATCCTGGACCGGCGTGTACAACGCAACCCAAATGCAGTACGCCTGTGCTCAGGCATCTGTAAAAGTACAAAACCACGTTGACCTTAGCAAGGGCTTCGAAACCGGTTCCAGTAATGAGGATTGTCTTTTCCTGAATCTGTGGCGTCCTGCAACCCACCAAGAGAAACCACGACCAGTGATGATTTGGATTCACGGTGGAAGCTTTGAGTTTGGTTCCATCTTTTCTGTAATCTACGATGGTCGTGTGATTGCCTCGCTTGGTGATGTCATTGTTGTGACAATCAATTACCGATTGGGTGCGTTGGGATTCCTGTACGGTGGTACTGAAGATGCTCCTGGCAATCTGGGACTGTACGATCAGATTGAGGCGATCAAGTGGGTGCACGAGAATGCGCACGCTTTCGGTGGTGATCCAAAACAGGTGACCATTTTTGGTGAATCCGCTGGATCCATGTCAGTTGGCGCTTTGGTTTTGTCTCCCCTCACCAAGGGTTTGATCCATCGTGCAATCACTCAATCCGGTGCACCAAACTCGTATCTCGGTTCAGAAGAAAAAACCAAATCCCTGGAGAAAACCAAGATTCTTGCAGAGAAATTTAAATGCACCGGTGAAATGAAAGATCTGCTAACATGCCTCCGAAAAGTGCCCGCTGTATCGATCCTTGAAGCAACCAAGGGTTCTATCGCAAACGGTGAATCTTTTATACCGATTTGGGGCGAAGAGGTGATGCCACTGAATCCAGTACAAGCGCTCAAAACAGGCAAATTCAATCACATTGATCTGATGTTTGGTGTTACGCGAAATGAGGGATCTGCCTTTGTGGCTAGTCTGCTGCCGTTGTTGAATCCGGATACTGATGGACACGATCTACACATTGCACAGGTGAAGAGTATGATCAATTTGATGATGATGCTGTTCAAGGAGCCAAATGGTCAGGAAGTTGTTGATTACTATACCAAGAATCTGAATGAATCTGATAAGACTGCGTTGAGGTAAGTTTTGATTCAGACAATTCTTTACTTATATTATCATTTCAACCCTTAGAATCGCAGTATCCGATGCTTTTGGTGACTATCATCTCATCTGTCCAACCATTCTGTACGGTGAACAATTTGCCAAACACACCTTAACCCACAAACACTATGCCTACCGACTGATGCGACCGACCACAATCCCCGTGATGGGTTGCCACGGCTGGATGGGCGTCTGTCACGCAGAGGATGTTGTCTTTATGTTTGGTATTCCAGCCCGAATTCGTGGACTAATCTTCTCGGAAGAGGAGTACCAACTGTCGCACGACATGATCATGGCTTGGACCAGCTTTGCCAAGAATGGTCACCCGGGCAAGTTGGGTGGCAAGGTCGAGTGGACTGAGGCTTACGCGCATGAAACTGTCAAACACATGGCACTCGATTCGGTGGACTACAAAATGGTGGACGAGTTCTTCAAGGACAAGTGTGACGCCTTTTGGAAGCCTAGAATTTTTGTTTAGTTTTTTATTGCAAATTTTTACTTTTGAGAGTGTACAAAAAGAAAATGCTTGTATAACTGATAATCTGTAAATGAATAATATTTTTTTTAAAATATTCAAATTTAATTGTAAAACACAATTTACCACATGAAAAGTCCTGGAAGTGATCTTGTACTTTGTAAAAAGTCTAAAAGTGTACGAATGAAATCTTCTATTATTTTGAAACCATTCTGTCTTCAACAGACGACAGGTGACAAAGTAACTTTTAAAAGTAGAATTTCTAGCAAAATTAAAATAGACAAGAAAAAATCTTCCATTTTCCATTCTAAATTTTTCATTATTTTTCACAATTTGAGCGCATTCTTTAATTGTGACAAAGAAAAACAGTCCAATCTCGACCACAATCATGAGGAAGAGATATCTTTGCGCGAATGGAATGTCAATCCAAAAGACTGTATACACGAGGTAGCATATGATGAAAATGTAGTAAGGGAAGATAATAGTCAAGAATGCACTCCAATAGTGAGAGTACACATCAATGTTACGACATATGTGAAGGACTTCTTCATTGCATCGCACATAATCGTACCATGATTCATGAATTTTAGGAATTTTAGCATCGAATGGTCGTCTGATTGATCGTTTTCGATTGATCAGCATCAATTGGTCGAGCACAGATTGTTGACGTATTTGAATGTACTTACTCGCCATAATGGTGAACAGAATCATGAACATTGCTCCGTAGACCATGTAGAATAGTAAAAAGGGTACAGCAAAAATCGTGAGAATTAAAGTGTGCAGAGAGTAGTCATAGAATCCACTCAAAAGAATCGATGTCCAGCAGTACAGGACGCAGGCGATTTCAAACAGAATTGCAACAAAATGCAGCAAATGTTTGGCTTTTTGGTTGAATTTGGAAATTTTCAATGAAACGTCTTGGTTCAAAACTGTGAAGGGGAAAATATTGTAAATAATGAATAAGGCAAAAGGCAAAAGGCAAAAGGCAAAAGGCAAAAGGCAAAAGGCAAAAGGCAAAAGGCAAAAGGCAAATGGCAAAAGGCAAATGGCAAATGGCAAATGGCAAAAGGCAAAAGGCAAATGGCAAAAGGCAAATGGCAAAAGGCAAATGGCAAATGGCAAAAGGCAAAAGGCAAATGGCAAATGGCAAAAGGCAAAAGGCAAAAGGCAAAAGGCAAAAGGCAAAAGGCAAATGGCAAATGGCAAATGGCAAATGGCAAATGGCAAAAGGCAAAATAGGCAAAGAACCCCATAGAATAAATACCTGTTCCATCAATCACATAATTTCGTCCCTCATTAACTGAATACAGCTTAAATCTGTCATTAATCTTGGAATTAAACGTAAAATGTCCATAAGTGAGCACAGCAATAATAGCATTCATCACCAAACACGGATCAATCATTTGCCAAACATCACGAGGAAACATTTGATGAGCCAAAATGTGAGGATTTGTTTGTATGTCCAAAAAGCCTTCATTTTGGGATTTCGACTGATAGTGGATAATAAAGTTTCCATCTACAAAAATTGTGGTAAAATTCACTAAACAGAACAGAAAGTGAATGTTGATTGATTTTGGTTCTTTTTCGGTTGAAATTTTAGTCGGTTGGACTGCATCAAGTTGACTAAATAAGGCCTCAAAATGAGGTCCTACTGTTGAGGAGAATATTCTCTTGATAAACATTTTACTTCGAATTTTAAAAATTCTAAATTTACTAAGAATAAACTAGAGAATTTATATTAAAAGTTTTAAATTATATTTGACGTCAATTACAATTTTCCATTAGATTTAAATTGCTAATTCAAGCCAAAGTAACGTGATTTGGTATTTGATTTCAATCAAAATTTTCCATTCAAAGTTATAAAAAGTTTCTTTTCAAATTAAAATCAAATTATGATTCTATATTTATTAGATTTTTGGCCTTACGAAAGTTCGTAGAAATTAAGCAAAAATCATCAAAAGTAGTTTTTGCATTAGATTTGACCAATTTATTGGTTTAAAAATATATATTGTATATTTTTTATATGTTCCATTTGATTATAAAGAGATTAAGCAAATATTCTCGGTTTCCAGAAGCTGTCACACTTTTGCTTATAAAACTCCTCAACCATTTTGTAGTCCGCATTAACCGCCATATGACTCACAGTGTCATGTGACAGAGCTTCCGCCCACTCGACCTTTCCCATTCGAGCTGGATTACCAGTTTTGGCAAAGTTTGTCCAAGCCGTGATCAAATCGTGTGAGATTTGGTATTCCTCTTCAGAGAAAATTAGTCCACGAATACGAGCAGGAACACCAAAGGTGTAGATAACGTCCTCGCCGTGGCAAACGCCCATCCATCCTCGGCAGCCCATAATTCCAATTGAGGTTGGATGATTCACTTGGTAGGCAAAGTGTTTGTTTTGTGGAGCTTGTTTTGCAAATTGTTCACCGAATAGAACGGTTGGACAGACAAGATGATAGTCACCAAATGCATCGGAAACAGCGATTCTAGAGTTGGTAAAAAGTCCAATAAATAAAAAATATTCTTTATGAAAACTTACCTCAACGCAGTCTTATCAGATTCATTCAGATTTTTAGTATAGTACTCGGCAATCTCCTTCGAGTTTGGCTCCTTGAACAGCATGAACATGAGATTGATCATACTCTTTACCTGTGTAATGTGTAGATCGTGTCCATCAGTGTCCGGATTCAGAAGAGGTAAAAGTTTAGCCACAAAGGCAGATCCCTCATTGCGAGTGACACCAAACATCAGATCAATGTGATTGAATTTTCCGGTTTTGAGTGCCTGCACTGGATTCAGTGGCATCACTTCTTCGCCCCAAATCGGTGTAAAGGATTCACCGTCGGCAATTGAACCCTTCGAGGCTTCGAGAATCTTTTCGAGAGATACTCCACGAAGACATTTCACGATATCTTTGATTTCAGTTTCAGGGCAATGGACTTTTTCTGCGAGAGCTTTAGTCTTTTCCAAAGATTTGCTCTTTTCCTCGGAACCAAGGTATGAATTGGGGGAACCAGATTGAAGGATAGCTCTCTTGATGAGACCATTTGTCAGGGGTGAGAGAACCAAAGCTCCGGTGGACATGGAACCAGCTGATTCACCAAAAACTGTAATCTGGTTTGGATCTCCACCAAAGGCGAGGGCATTTTCATGAACCCACTTGATCGCCTCAATCTGATCGTACAGTCCCAAATTGCCAGGAGCATCCTCACTACCACCGTACAGGAACCCAAGCGCCCCCAGCCGGTAATTGACCGTAACCACAATGACATCACCAAGCGATGCAATCACACGACCATCGTAGATCACCGTGAAAATAGTTCCAAACTCAAAACTTCCACCATGAATCCAAACCATAATTGGCCGGTTTGCCTTCTCAGTAGCGGGACGCCACAGATTCAGGAAAAGACAATCCTCATTACTGGAACCGGTTTCGAAGCCATGACTAAGGTCAACATGATTTTGCCTTTTGATTGAAGGCTGAGGACAGGCGTACTGCATTTGGGTGGCGTTGTACACTCCGGTCCAGGGCTCGGGTGTTTTCGGTTTGGAGAATCGTTCCGCACGTCCTATATGAAAAAGACTAGATAAAAAATATTCATTTTTTTGCACAAATTCACTTACCATAACGAATGCCTTCATACATGTGAACCTTGTACTCGTCATACTCCTGCACAAACCCAACCATATCGCCCTGTTTAGTCTTCACAATAGGAGCATATTCTCGGACCTTGAGAGAAGCTCCAAGATGAGCCAAAATGGCAACGCTTAGTAAAAGAAACCACTTCATGATTTGATCTTGATCTTTTTGACAAAATGAGATCAATGAAATACCAAGAACACCTAGGAATGCTTATATACTTTTAATCCTGCTCATGAAAGCATGAACATGTTCCAACAACCAAGACATTTGCATCGTGAGAACTTTTGGGTGATTTTGATTTAGTCTAATTGCAATTTTAAGTAAGAATGGAGAAAGACCTCTTTTATCAGTAATTTTGATCAATAGCACCAAAGTCAAACTAACACTACTTGACGACACGCGTCTTTAACACCAATGTTACTTAAATATTTATGATTAAAGTGGAATTTGACATCTAGATTCAAAGTCAAAAGGGATTTTCTCATCACTCAGTGAAACAACAAAATTACACAATCGATTATCTTTAAAGATTATCTGTTTGCATTTGTGCACTAAATTTTTGAGTCGTTACGGATCTTCCAGACGTGCACAACCAAATGTCTCATTCCAAGTGCATCAACTGTACAAACACTTTGGATATCAAAGGGATTTTTTCTATTGAGCAATTCGGTCAAATATAGTTTCCAACTCTGGTTAACTGCCAAATAATCCAACTCAGAGACAAAATTTCTCTTAGACAAGATATCTCCATATTTAAGCAACTGTGCCATAAGGTGGTTATCTTCTTGAACGGATAGGCATTAAGAATGTCTCCATTTCTAGCCATCGTATTCTTGGCCCTATTCGGTCAACAAGTGTTGGGCGCCTTTGAGTTCGCACCTACTGTTCAATTAAAGAATGGCGCCCTCCGTGGAATCGTGAACTATGCTGAAGATTATGGAAACACCTATCTGTATCAAGGAATACGTTATGGTATTTTTTTTATTCTTTTAAAAATTCTATCGATTTTTAAAATATTTATATAGGACGTGCGGAGCGATTTGCAAAAACCAAACCAGCCGAACCTTGGACCGGAGTCTACAATGCAACTCAAATGCAATTTGCCTGTGTTCAATCTGGTTTTCCAATGACGGAAAAGGTTGACCGACATAAAGGCTTGGGAACTGCCTCGTCTAGTGAGGATTGTCTGTACTTGAATCTATGGAGACCTTCTAGTGAGCCAAAAGAAGCGAGAGCTGTAATGGTGTTCTTTTATGGTGGAAGCTTCTCTGGTGGAAATATTTTCAATATGGTTTACGATGGACGATACCTTTCGGGTGAGGGTGACGTGATTGTCATTACGGTCAACTATCGATTGGGACCATTTGGTTTCATGTATGCAGGGGTTGAAGAAGCGCCCGGCAATATGGGACTGTACGATCAGATTGAGGCACTCAAATGGGTTCACGACAATATTCACGCCTTCGGTGGTGATCCAGAAAAGGTGACAATTTTTGGTCAATCTGCAGGATCCATGTCTGTTGGAGCTCTAGTTCTATCACCACTAACCAAAGGACTCATCAAACGAGCGATAATGCAATCGGGTCCAGTAAACTCGTACTTTGGTTCCGATTCCAAGGAGAAAGCACTTGAAAAGGCAAAAGTCCTCGGTGAGAAGCTCAACTGCACAACCACAAACATGGCCGAAATGGTCAAGTGCATCAAATCTAAAAGTGCACACGAAATCGAAGAAAACTCGAAAGACGCAATGGCAAATGGAGAGTCCTTTGTGCCGGCATACGAAACTGAACTCCTACCTTTACCACCAGTGGTTGCGCTCAAATCTGGAAAATTCAATCATGTTGACCTGATGTATGGTGTGACCAAGGATGAGGGAACGGGATTCTTTGCTAAATCCAATATTCTACCAATGCTCAATCCGGACAGTGGAGAGGCGGACAAACTGCATTTGGCAACAGTCAAAACAATTGTCAAGTTTATGTTTCAAATGTTTGGTGTTTCGTACTATCAAGAGGTTGCCGAATTTTATACCAAAAATTTGAACGATTCAGATAAGGAGCAATTGAGGTAAGTGTTTCTGTCTAAAATTATATAAAACGCCTGAAAAACGCCTAATGACTTTTGAATACCTAGAAAAACCGTCTCAAACGCATTTTCCGACTACCATCTAGTATGTCCAACTGTATTCTTTGGTGAAGAAATCGCAAAACACGCTCCAATCCATCACGTCTACTCGTACCGACTAAACCTACCAACCTCCGTTACCGTAATGGGATGTAAAAAGTCGATGGGCGTCTGTCATGGTGAGGACATTGTCTACGTGTACGGAATTCCTCAGCGTCTTCGAGGGATTGTGTTCACAGAGGCAGAGTACCAACTGAGCTACGATATGATTCATGCGTGGAGTGAATTTGCCAAACAAGGAAAACCTGGAAAGATGGGACTGAAGACGGGCAAAATGGTGGAATGGACAGAAGCAGTGACACCTGGCGGTAGTGCTGATCAGTACACAAAGCACATGGCATTGGATCCAAACAACTACGCAATGGTGCCCGACTATTACAAGGAAATTTGCAACGGATTCTGGAAGGCAAAGCTATTTGTTTAAAGTCTAAATAGTTTTTATTATTTAAAAAAATAAACATTTCAATCAAATTCTGTCAAATTGGGCTCAGCCAAAAATTATTCTATTTTTTGTGTTTCTCTTTCGGAACACCGTTGTTACGGAAACTGTCGCGGATGTACACTGTACATTGTACAGTCCCGTAGCGAGAGCGGATTGAGAGAGTGAGGAAACGAAGTTAGGACAGTCAAAGGAGTCAAAGTTTTTTTTGAACTAGTTAGCATGAGTGTGCTCAAGGGTGTACTTTATTTATATCTGTTACGGGCAAAGTTAATAATTTAGCAGTCTTAACACTGCCCGGGCAATGTTCAGAGACATTGATGTCTATTGAAAACTTTGAACTTGGCTCGGTCATTGTTAAGAATGACCGGCTAAAGTTAACATTGTCCAATCATGGTTGGGCAAAGTAGAATTTTATTCATTATCACACCTAATTTCAGATAATTTTAAATGATAAATTAGTTATAAATTAAATAAATTCCATTTAAATATTGAATCTAAAGTTGCAAACAGTTTCTATGGTTAAAAAATTACTGTTGACTCGTGGAAGTGCATTTTCAAAAATTAACAATTTATAAATTATATTGAGTTTCTGAGTGCATTTAAACATTTCTATGCATTCAAATTCATAATTGATTCTTGGACATATTAAGTTCGTCATAATATTGCAATTAAATTCAAAAATCAAATATTAATGTTGTTTTAAATTGAAAATTTAAACATTGCCCAACTATGTTTGGTCATTGTTAACTTTGCCCGGTCAACCTTAACATTGCCCGGGCAAAGTTCAGAGCTAAGAACATGTCTGAAAGGCTCTGGACATTGCCCGGGCAGTGTTAAGATTGCTGGATTATTAGCTTCGCCCATAACATAACATATCCATTTATGTATTTATGTAATCTGGATCGGTGAACAAGCAAAATCAAATCTAATTTTGAATACGACACTAAAATTGGTATTCGAGTATTACTCGAGGGATCACGCCCGTTTGACTCTTGAATTCGACTATTGACAAGAATTCAAATTTAGGGAGGGACATTCCATAAAGTCATCTATCATATTATTAATAGACTATTAAGGCAATTTTGGCTATGCAATCCACGACAAATTTTGTGTCTAGTAGCCAAACTGTAATATTTTATAAACATTTTGCTTAACCTTGACTTGTATTTATTATCAACTGTTCACTTTGTCATTTACAAACGTTTAATTTCAAATGCTAATTGTTATTTTGTTTGTACAAGCTTGCAAGATGAGTAAGATAAATTGTGCGATATTTGCGTACATTAGTTTCCCTCCTTCAAGAATGACAAATGAAACAACCTTTTTGTTCCGGTTGTTATAAATAACAAATTCTGCATGACTTTTTACGAAAAACTATTAATTAGCTTCACCCCAAGACAACAACATTATTAATTAAAGCTGTAATATATATCTTCAATGCAATTTAAGTTTATTTTTTGTCCCTTTTAAATTTGCGTTTCAAAGTTGAACACTTGGGTGCATTAGAAAAATATTAATTTTGTTATTATAAAGTACAATCACAAAAATGATGCTTCAAATTATTGTTGGATTTTTTGATAAACTGTACAGATTATATTGTAAGCACAAATTGGATTCATCTGCGCTCCTACAACTACGATCCAGTGAAGAGTAATGATCAGGTGAATCTGCCAGAGAGCAAACGCAATCCTCACTATTTGATTCCATTTTTGGTGATTTTGTTTGTGATTGTTGATTCGGCTTTTCTCATCGCAACTAGTGATTCTAAAAAAACTGATCGATTTGAAGCAACTGTTTAATCACAAAATTTTTCCGGTTGCGCTTTGGCGTGAGGCTGACATTATTCTGAGCACTGCTTTTGTGATGGCCGCTCTCTTATTTGGTATTATCATTTTGGGACCTCAGTTGGAACTGAGATATTTCATGATTGTGAATAAAAGAGAATCTTCCGTAAAGATTGTTCAAAATGGGAAAGGTTTGGTACTAAACTAATAATAACATTTTTGTTTAATATCAGTTTATTTGTCCATTTAATCTCAGCGCTTGATCACGCCGAAGCAAATCAAATATACAAATTACACAAAAAATTTGAACCAATATTTCGGATTGTTTGTCTACTCGCATACCTCGAACTTGAAAGCTTCTATTTGGTGAATCTGCTCTTCAATTGGTCCAATTCGATGCGAGATTACATTTACACTGTTTGTGTGATTGTCTATTTCATTTATGGTACTTACAGTAAGTGAAATTAAAAATATTTTGACATATTCAATTGAGGGACTAAAAGAATGAGGCATTACAAGTGAGAAAATTATTATATTAATAAAACTCATTTCTTAAGGCAACATTCTGATGATCTACTATTTTGTGATCACCACTCGGTACATTCAAATCAAGCAAAACTGCATCATTGCAAAGTTGCTCAAACTAAATGGCCGAACCCTAAGCAAGAGATTCAGCAAATTGGGTATCATGTTTGAGTATCACTCGATTGGACAGCGCAATCTGCGTTTGTACGACGAAATTCAGAGTCACAATCGTTTCTGGAACAAATACCTGGCCTTGTACTATTTCTGTTACATCATCGAAGTGTGCAATCTCGGCTATGGATTCCTTTTGACCTCCAATTCTGCATCAATTCAACAGAAAGTATTCTTTAGTATTTTTTACGACCGAATTTCTGCTACTACTTCTTTGGGTCACGTACGAATGCTCGGCCATTATGCACAATCATGGAGTCATTCATAAATGTCAGAAACGGTTTACAACCTTGGTTAAGGAGAACTTTAGTGTCACCACGGCACAGTTGTTGAAGGTATACCTTATAAGCAATTAATAATAAAAAAAGATTATATACATGTTTGATTTTATTTGGTTTTCTTCGCAGATTGATCAAAATGAGTGCAATCAAAAGTGGATCCACAAAATTTGCTTCACTTTACTTGAGAGCTATCGGATCAATTCAAAAATGTTTGAAATGGTATTTTTTTAATTTGTTTTGATGTTTTTTGTAATGATTTTCTCAATTCAGTTGTTCATTTACATTAGTACTTTATTTATGTTCATCCTGCAACATAGTAAACAATAAATTGGTTAATGTGAACATCTTTGGATGATTCTTTTTGCCATGTACAAAGTGGAATGGTCATTTTTTGCTTTTTGTAAGAATCTTATTTTTTAGTATATGATATTTTTTAGGATATATCAATAATGGCAAAATTTTTGAACCTGACAATATATTACTAAATCATCTATGTTCATTTCTTTTCTGTCTAATAAGCACTTTGTTCGCATACATGATGTAAGCAAAGTATAGAGACACAAACTGCAGCACTGACATTCGTGACACTTTTCCCACAGGTCCCATTGTAAAGTAGAATTTTCGTTCTGTATGCAACAACTGATAGTAGGACAGTAGTTTGATCTTCTTTCTCACCATCTTTGGGCTAACTAAAACGGGCTGCAACCCGTACAGAATGACATCTGAACTGTGGACACTTTTGGTGGTTGTGATGTATTGGTGAGAAATTAATAAGAACATAGCAATAACGAAACCCAAAGATAACTTAAACAGCAATTTGAGCTGGGAGTCTAGTGTACTTTTGCAGTCGAACATTAAACTCGAATGAAGATAGACACAGGGTGGAAAGCAGGTGAAAAATGCCATACAATTGCCTGACGATACGATCCGCCGATTCAGGAGGATCACCTCAAAGATAGCCCACGTATTTGTGC
>JAKIJQ010000576.1:0-25683 GCA_023373905.1 Rhizoglyphus robini | reverse complement strand
GTTCTTAATAAAAAAACCATTAACAAATAAAATACATAAAAATAATACAAAGTTTCAGTGGTAACAATTATTTTATTATTGTATTATGTGATAATAAAGTTATTACATTAAAGTGTGTGTGTGTGTGTGTGCTAATGTTACATAATAGAGAATCAAGTAGAACGCATTGAAGCAGCATCAATCATCATCATCTTCGTACTCAAAAATCCAAGGTCGACCCAAGTCCTCGAGAGTGAGTTCAAAGTGCAAGTGTTCATACATGCTAATGAACCGAATACTGCGCAGACCGGTGCACTCGCGCAGTGGCAACATCACCTGACAGAGACAACTTCCCAATCGTACGGGCACCATCAGCATCAACACATCACGAAGGTCACACAGGTCACAGTGATAGTCGTGTGTGCGTCTGTCTCTGCCAAACACAGTGTTGGGCCCGTTAACTTTCACACAAATGGCCTCCAAATTGGGCATAGTCACGGGCAGGTTGAGAAGGGCGAGATTGTCGTGACGGTGAGTGTCGGCATACAGTCGAAGTGATTTGACTGAAGGTAGAGGAGCGAGAGGGAAGCGGATCGTTGTTGTGGCCATCTTGTTCTAGTTCGTCCTCAACAAACAGCTCAAATGAAACGGCAAGACGAAGGTTGACAAGTTGAGTCAATTTGGCCAAATTGGTGAATAGATTTCGGATTGAGATGTCAGCCCATTCGGCAAATACAGTGGCGAGATCGACTGCGGTGAGAGAGGTAAAACTAGAACAAAAGTTGTCTAGATTAGCTAGTTCCGAAATACGAGGTGCACTACTGATCAGCTCAAATTGTTGTCCCATTCGACGGTACTCAGCGAACTGTTCCTCAGTCCAGCGAAGATCGAGACGGATTCGAAGTCGAGGATTGTTGGCCCCTCGAAATGAATTCTTGAGTACATCGGTGAAATCGTCTGAACAGAAATCGAATCGATCTAGTTGAGCGAGAATGGGCAGGTCGAGTTGGACATGTAAGAAATGAGTGTTGCTGAAAATGAGAGACAGATGCTTGAGTGAAGACAGCGAATTGATTGCTTCGAAAAGTGGTTCGTAGATTTGGATGGGAATTTGACGAAAAGAATCTTCGATGAACTGTCCGCGATCATTGAAAACTGTGGCCAACTTGAAGGACACCAAATTGGACTGCCAAAGTCGAAGGAGAATGGTGACAGCCCAGAGTTGGTACATCGAGCTCGTGTGCAACGCAACCTCGAGGCTGGTAACATTCGGGAAGGTCAGAGTGAGGTCAATCAGGGCGTGCAGATCGAGCCATTCGTAGTGGACAAAGTCCCAGTTGGGATATTCGGTACGAGGCCACATGAAAGTGCCTTCGTCGTAGAAGGTGCGGTAAATTCGAGGTCGAATGATAAAATCTGGATAGTCCTCGGACACCACTCCACCAATGGCGAGTGTCAATTTGCGCACTTTGCAGCCAACAGTTTGACGAGCTTTGTGCCATTTGGTGCAGACACGACCAGTTTGGAGAAGATCACGAATGGGTAGAAGGCAAAAGATGGCGCACAGCAGTTCGGGTGGGAGAAAGTTGACGTGCAAGGCCATGGTGTGCCGATGGAGATGGTGGTGTAGAGTCACACGGGAATGGATATTAACCGAAAACACGGGTAAAAACGAGACGAAAAGAAGAGATCGGGAAAAGTGACAGATCGAAACACAAACAAACAGAAAGTCACTCAAAGCACAATCACACGACAGCAAAACAAATTCGATTTTGCGCTCACTTTCTCTCCCTGCCTGCCAGTCAGTACAGTACGTTACATGTCTTAACTAATTCACGTCTAAAAAGGCATTTTTGATTTTTTAAATTGAATATTTTTTCTTATTTAACTAGTTACATAGATTGATGAATCTACAGACACAAATACAAAATGATCTAAATGTTGTATTATTTGTGCAAATTTTAATTTGGTTTCAAACGAACGAGGGCCATCATCTTGACTTGTTTCACATTTCATCGTCACAATGTATCCAACTTTTCCCCAATAAAGAATCATAACAAAATAATAACAAAGTAAATCGAGAAGCATTTTATTAATAGGATAAAAATACATTAAAGTGTGTGTGTGTGTGTGTATGTGTTACATAATGAGAGATACAGAGATAGGTTGACATTACTCGAAAATCAATGGTCGACTCAGATCTTGAAGAGTGGGATTCAAGCGAATCATTTCAAAGTGGATAAGTAACATGATGCTGTGCAGTTGAGTGCAGTTGGCCAGTGGCAACATCAGCTGGGACTGACAAGTCCTCAACTGTTCACCGACCAATCCACCGTGAATGCCACAGCGAGCACAGCGATAGCTAAAACGGTACAAAGGAACAACCGGACCTCTTACCAGCACATCAAACACCTGCAGATTGGGCATAGTGTCTGGGATGTTGAGAAGGGCCAGATTGGTGTGGTTGCGAGTATGCACATACAGTCGAAGAGATCTGACTGAAGGAAGACGTGCAAGAGCAATTGGATCTTCTTCTTCTTCTTCTACTTCCTCAAACAAAAGGAACACTCCCAGATGGAGCAGTTGAGTCAGACGGGACAGATTGGTGAAAAGTCTACGAATTGGAACGTCCACCAAGTTGAGACCAAAGTCCATGTTGAAATGGAGAGCGGTGAGCGAGGTGAAGTGAGCACAAAATCGTTCGACATCAGTAAGTTGGGGAATGTAAATTTGATTGTCGATCAGCTCAAATTGTGAACACATTTGTGGTCCAATTTGGTAGTACTTCTGCAGGTGTTCAGGATACCAAATCCAACGAAAGACCCTGAGGCGGATTCGAAGTCTCGGGTTGTTGACGGCATAGTGACGTATCGATTCAAACAGAACATCGGTTCGATCTTCAGAACGGAAATCGAATCGACCAAGTTGGGCGAGAATGGACAGATCGACTTGGGCCTCACCAAAATGACTGTTGGTGAAGAGGAGAGACAGATGCTCGAGTGTTGACAGCGAATTGATTGCTTCGATGAGAGGTCCAACGATTAGAGTGGGAATTTTACGATGAATAACTTGAGAGTACGGTCTACGAACATCAAAGACGGTGACCAACTTGAATGTGACCAATTTGGTTTGCCAGAGTCGAAGGAGAATGGTGACAGCACACAGCTGGTACATCGAGCCCATGTGGAAAGCAACTTGAAGGGTGGACACATTCGGAAAGATTACAGTCAGGTGAATCAGGGCGTTGAGGTCGAGCCATTTAAAGTGAACAAAGTTCCAGGTGGGATACACGATGCGAGGGTACATGACAGAGCCGTCCGAGTTGAGAAGGCGACCATCTCGGTATCCGACGGTAAAGTTGGGATAGTCTTCGGACACTGTGCCACCAATCACGAGTGTCAATTTGCGTACTTTGCAGCCAGCAATTTGACGAACTTTGTGCCACTTCGAGCAGACACGGCCAACAAGGGCAAGATCACGTACGGAGAGACAACAAAAGATGGCGCATAGGAGTTCGAGTGGCAGAGAGTTGACGTGTAGGGCCATGGTGTAGAGATGGAGATGCGGGTGACAGTCACACGGTGATGGACAATAACCGATAAGGCGGGTGAAATGAGACGAAAAGGAGAGATCGTGAAAGGTGACAGATCGAAACGCAAACAAATAGAAAGTGAAAGTCACTCGCACAGTCACACAACAGAATGTACACACACACAAAACAAATTCGATTTTCTCTCCCTCTCTGCCTGCCAGTCAGTACCTGATCGGACAGTACGTTACATTTCTTAACCAAACCTGATGGGACATTTAGATTCCTTTTTTAGCGAGACTTAGTTCAAAGAACAAGTCAAGCTAATGGTTTTGCCATCGTGTATGTATGTATGTGTGTGCGCAGATTTGTAGGATCGATTCCCAGTTCGGACAACTTTTTTTTATTTTTATTTTTTAAACTACACTAAGTCTCGCTTTCTGCCCGGCTTGCCGGACTTTTTTTAAATTGAACATTTTTTCTAATTAAACTAGTTACATAGAATGATATTCTACGGACACAAATACAAAATGGCCTAATTTTTGTATTATTTGTGCAACATTAAACATTTGAACATTGTAATCGAAAACACATAATAATTGATATGATGACAAATAAAGTCGTTTCATGAAACATAAGTTTCTCAACACTATTCTCCAACTTAGCTCCTTTTGCTATTGAAGACAATGTAAGTGATTATTAAAAAAATATGAAATAAGTGATTCAAAAAAAGTATTAAATAAGGATATGATATTTTCCGCTATATTTCATACAGTTTTATTTTCAAGTTTATTTTGATAGTTTAATTTAAATTCACAGATGGCAAATTTTGATGTTCTTCAAACACACAAATCACTGATTTGAAATGAACAAAACAAATTTGGTTAGTGAACTGTGTTGATTTTATAGAAGCTGAGCATGACCAAGTAACGCAACATTTGTTGGTGGCACCCCCAACCGATCCAACTGGACAATGTTTTTGAGTAGATCGGGTGAAATCTCATAGTCGTAATAAATTCTACATTTTACCGCAATATTAACAATGGGTTTTGGTCTCAGTGAAAACCCAAATGGAAGCAAAAACAATGAAACATCAAAATGAGACAAACGCAAAAGTAGCAGACAGCCGAACTGGACGAGCGCTCGACAAAAAGTGAATAAAGAATCATAACAAAATAACAAAGTAAATCGAGAAGAATTTTATTAATAGAATAAAAATAAGTGTGTAATAAAAAAGTGTAAAATGAAAGATAAATAGATATATGTTGAGAGCATTAAAGCATCACTCGAAGATCAAAGGGCGACTCAACACATCGAGGGTGAAATTGTTCAAGTTGATGCTTACAAAATTGCTATTGAACGTAATACTGTGCAGACGAGTGCATTGGGCCAGTGGCAACATCACCTGGGACAGACAAATCTTCACCTGTTCAGGGACCAGCTCATCACGAATGCCACACAGATCACAGTGATAACTACGATTATTACCGACAATGTTCAGTCCGCTAATGAGCACATTAATGACCTGCAGATTGGGCATAGTCCGTGGAAGGTTGAGAAGGGCCAGGTTGTTGTGACTGCGAGTATGAGCAAACAGGCGTAGAGATTTGACAGAAGGTAGACGTGCAAGAGGAACTTGATCTTCGGGACCTTCTTCTCCGCCTTCGTCTTCACCAACTTCAAACGCAATAAACAGTCCCAAATGGACCAGTTGGGTCAGACGGGACAGTTGGGTGAAAAGACTACGAATTGGAATGTCCACCAAGTTGAGACCAAAGTTCATGTTGAAATGGAGAGCGGTGAGCGAGGTGAAGTGAGCACAAAATTGCTCGAGATCAGTAAGTTGGGCAATGGGAATTCGATTGTTCAGGTCAACTTGTGAACACATTTGTGGCCCAATTTGGTAGTACTTCTGCAGGTGTTCAGCATGCCAAATAGGGGTAAAGTCCTCGAGGCGGATTCGAAGTCTCTGGTTGTTGACGGCATAGTCACGTATCGATTCAAACAGAACTTTGGTTTGATGTTCAGAACGGAAATCGAATCGCTCCAGTTGGGCGAGAATGGACAGATCGACTTGGCCTTCACCAAAATAAGTGTAGGGGAAGAGGAGAGACAGATGCTCGAGTGATGACAGCGAATTGATTGCTTCGATGAGTGGTCCAGAGATTAGAGTGGGGATTGTGTAAATAAATCGAGAGGACAGTCTACGATGGTCGAAGACGGTGCCCAACTTGAAAGACACCAATTTGGATTGCCATAGTCGAAGGAGAATGGTGACAGCACACAGCTGGTACATCGAGCTCATGTGGATGGCAACCTCGAGTGAGGACACATTCGGCAAGATCAGAGTCAGGCTAATCAGGGCGTTCAGGTCGAGCCATTTAAAGTGAACAAAGTTCCAGGTGGGATACACGATGCGAGGGAACATGAAAGTGCCGTCCGAGTTGAGAATGCTACCATCTCGGTATCCGATGGTAAAGTTCGGATAGTCTTCGGACACCTTGCCACCAATGACGAGTGTCAATTTGCGTACTTTGCAGCCAGCGATTTGACGAACTTTGTGCCACTTTGAGCAGACACGGCCAACAAGGGCAAGATCACGTACGGAGAGACAGCAAAAGATGGCGCACAGTAGTTCGAGTGGCAGAGAGTTGACGTGTTGGGCCATGGTGTAGAGATGGAGATGCGGGTGACAGTCACAAGGTGATGGGCAATAACCGATAAGGCGGATGAAATGGGACGAAAAGGAGAGATCGTGAAAGGTGACAGATCGAAACGCAAACAAATAGAAAGTGAAAGTCACTCGCACAGTCACACAACAGCACACACACACACACAAAATAAATTCGAATTTCTTCTCGCTGTATGCTGCTGCTGCTGCTGCTGCCTCTGCCGGCCAGTCAGTATTAACCCGTTCACGCCTAATGAGACATTTTTGATTCTTTATTTATGTAAGTTGAATATTTTTGCTCTAATCAAGATGATACATTAATTGATCTATATACATAAATTTGAATGTGTGTTCGCTATGGAAATGAATACTACTGGATCAATTTTGATGAAACTTGGCATGGATACTCTACTTGGGCCAGGAAAGGTTTTAGTCTTGGTCCCAAGTCAAAATATTATGTGGAACTTGAGATATTCGGATTCTTAGGATTCTAATGCATTACTGCTATTGTAGTGGCGCATGTGCATTTCGCAATTAGCAATTCCTTACATTTCCAATTATTTGTTTACCGAATGTTCTAGAAAATGTCTTTTTGAGGAAATACATCCATAGAAGGTTCTAGAAAATATCTCTTTTAGGAGGATACATTCATAGAAGGTTCTAGAAAACATCCATTTTAAGAGGATACATCCATAGAAGGTTCTAGAAAATTTTTTTGATTTGAATTTGAGTTCGTTGAATTTGGTATTGCCGGAGCGAAGCCCGGGCAGTTCATCTGGTAAATTATATTTTACTGACAATGATAATACAAAATGACGTAAATGTTTTGTGCAAGCGATGATTTTGCGATGGTGATTTTGATCAGCATTCTATTCTTTGGTGAACTATGTTTTGATTGACAAATTGAACGGTCGGAAATTGAATTATGAAGGTGATTTTTTAAATTGTTAGATGAATTCGGTGCTTAATTTGTTATTGTTTATTTGTGCACATTTGCACATTTGCACATTAAACCTTAACATTGTAATCCAAATTAGCTTGCACAATTACATTAGAATTGATATAAGATATATGACAAGTAGTCGTTTCAAATTAAAATTTACTACATTTATTAAAAGATTATTATAATTTACAAAAACAAGCTTACGAAAGAATGAATTAAAAAAATATTCAAATGTAAAAGTGACATTCACAATCTCCAAAATGTTATTTAATAATTTGAAATACAAATATGAAAATCAACCAAAATGATCATCATCACAACTGATGCCACCATCACCTCACTCAATGAGCATTTCAATATTCACAAATTGAATGCAACTTTTGCCAATAAAGAACAACAAAATATATCGAGAATTATTTTATTATATTAAGATAATAATGTTACAGATTATAGTGTGTGTGTGTGTGTGTGCTAATGTTAACATAATGAAATATGAATAGAGATAAAGAGATAAGAGAGAGATACAAAGCCTCACTCGAAAATCAAAGGACGACTCAAGTGACCGAGAGTGAGATCGTACAATCTGATATTTTCAAAATTGGTAGAAAACGAAATGGTGTGCAGACGAGTGCACTGGGCCAGAGGCAGCATCACGTGGGATAGGCAAGTCTTGAGCTGTTCCCTCTGTGGCTGTTGTTCAACAATGACAAACACATTGTGAATGCCACACAGATCACAGATGTAATGGCGCGCGGTAACAAACACATGAATACACTGTAGATTGGGCATTGTGAAGGGGAGATTCAGAAGGGAGAGATTGTCGTGGCTGCTAATATTACGGCCATGCAATAAAAATGACTTCACTGAAGGAAGTTGTGCAAGGGCAATTGGATGGCGCTGTTGGACGTCTTCTTCGCCTTCAGGAATCTCAAACGAATTGAACAGGCCCAAATGGACCAGTTGGGTCAATTTGGCCAAATTAGAGAATAAATTTCGAATGGGAATCTCCGCCAAGTTGATATATTCAAGGTTGAGATGGAGAGTGGTGAGCGAGGTGAATTGCGAACAAAGGTTGTCTAGTTCAATGAGCCGATCCATGATGAGTTCATTGTCGAGTAGTTCAACTTGTGAGCACATTTGTTGTCCCAGTCGGTAGTACTGATTCAGGTGTGCAGCATCCCAATTATGGCCAAACTGGAGGCGGATTCGAACTCGACCATTGTTGACGGCATAGTCACGAAATGAGCCAAACAGAACATCGGTACTATCCGACGAACGGAAATTGAACTGGTCCAAATGAGCGAGAGTTGGCAGATCGAGTTGGGCTTCACCAAAACGAGTGTTGGGGAAGAGGAGAGACAGATGCTTCAGTGCTGGCAGAGAATTGATGGCTTCGATGAGTTGTCCTGAGATTTGGGTGGGAATTTGGCGATGGAGACGTCTCATGTACTGTCTAGGACTATCCAAGACTGGATGCAACTTAAAGGACACCAATTTGGTTTGCCAAAGTCGAAGCAGAATGGTGACAGCACAGAGCTGGTACATCGAGCTCATATGGATGGCAACCTCGAGTGAAGTCACATTCGGCAAGATCACAGTCAGGCCAATCAGGGCGTTGAGGTCGAGCCATTTAAAGTGAACAAAGTTCCAGGTGGGATACACGATGCGAGGGTACATGACAGAGCCGTCGTCGTTTAGGATGCGATCATCTCGATCCCCGATAGTAAAGTCTGGATAGTCTTCCGACACCTTTCCACCAATGACGATAGTCAATTTGCGTACTTTGCAGCCAGCCGTTTGACGTACTTTGTGCCACTTCGAGCAGACACGACCAACAAGGAACAGATCACGTACAGAGAGACAACAAAAGATTGCGCATAGGAGTTCGAGTGGGAGAGAGTTGACGTGTAGGGCCATGGTGTAATGGAGGTACAGGCACACGGTGATGGATAATTACCGAAATGTCGGGTGAAATGGCACGAAAAGGAGAGATCGTGAAAGTAGCAAATCGAAAAACAACAAACAGAAAATCACTCAACACATGTGTCTCTCAATGTCAGTTTCGTACGGTGACAGTAAGTCACACTGTGTCAGTGGCACTCACACTCAATAAACAGTCTGGTTCACTCAAATTGATTTTACTGAGTTTGTATTGTATTTTGTGTCGGATCAATTGGTTTGATTGGCCTATTCTCGTTTAACCATTTCTAGTCATCCTGTACACCGACTAAATGATTCATTCTCATATTTGACCAACAGATGAGTACGTTAACGATTAATTTGGTGCTCAACCACAATTCCTTCTGAGAATAAACACCCTCCAACCATCGTTGAACAAATCATAAACAAATATGATGATGAACCGATTTTGAACTCTCATCAAATGATGCAAAATTATTTTGCTTTTTTGTATTTTGAATGAATGAACGGTGAACAAATGTAGCACGACCCTGCCAGGCAAATTGGTTAGACCACTTTTGTCATTAAATGTTGGTAAATACATCGTGGGGTTGTGGTTCGAGCGCAACCAACCAAAAAGTGTTTCGTTCTTTCCAGTACAAATCATTTGAACTGGAAAATCTCGAACGAACTTTAAATATCGACTTGCTTGACATTTCATTATTGGTAAAAATATATCCAACTTTTCCACTGAATAATTCCAAAATTACAAAGTATCGATAATCATTTTATTAGTAGGATAAAGTTATATATTAAATTGTGTGCTAATGTTACATGTAATGAAAGATAAATAGATTGAGTTGAGAGCATTAAATCATCACTCTAAAATCAATGGACGTCTCAAGAGAGTGAGATTGTTCAGGTGGATGAGTTCCAACTGGCTTTTGAACCTAATGCTGTGGAGTCGAGTGCAGTCACTCAGTGGCAACATCACCTGGGACAGACAAGTCTTCATCTCTTCAGTGATCAACTCATCGTGAATGCCACAGCCATCGCAATGATAATTTCGATTGTAACCTAAAATGTTAGGTCCCTTAACGAGCACCTCAATGGCCTGGAGATTTGGCATAGTTCAAGGAATGTTGAGGAGGGCGAGATTGTCGTGGTTGCGAGTTCGGGCAAAAAGACGAAGAGCTTTGAGTGAAGGAAGACGTGCAAGTGGAATTGGATCTTCGTGATCTTCTTCGTCTTCAAAGACCTCAAACGAAATGGTGAGTCCTAGAATGGCCAGTTGGGTCAATTCGGACAAGTTCGTAAATAGGTTTCGAATGGACATGTTAGCCAAGTCGAATTGTTGAATGTTGAGTTTGAGAGTAGTGAGCGAGGTGAAATGAGTACACAAGTTTTCGAGATGAGTGAGCTGTAGACATAATAGAAGATCTTTTCAAATTGTGAGCAGAATTGTCGTCCCATTTGATAGTACTGATTCAAGTGCTCGCCGAGCCAATTAATCCATAACTTGAGACTGATGCGAAGTCGAGGATTGTTGACGGCATTGGCGCGAAATGAGTTCTCGAGTATGTCGATTCGATCGTCAGAACGAAAATCAAATCGGTCCAATTGGACGAGAATGGGCAGATTAAGCTGGCCTTCGCCAAAATGAGTGTTCCTGAAGAGGAGATTGTACCTAAACAATGTACAGGTGGGGTAAGGTGTGAAATTTAAACTGATTTTATCTACTGTTTTTATTAAATCGATCTCTCTTGTTTCAGCATCTTTTCTTATATAAACTTTATCATAAAGAATTCGAAACGAGCATGTGATTTCGCTAATTTACGATATGAATATAACTGGATGAGAAAAATTGCATGAATGACAAATACTTTTTTGAATGTACAATTTGGCTGGGACAATGAGGTCGAGTATTGAGTTGGAGGAGAATACACAAAAGATGATTGCGTTGAGTAAACTGAACTCAAAACAACTCAAACAAACAACTCAAAACCAGAGCTCATCGGTCAGTCTGTGAAACAGCCAACTGTTGAAGCACAACAAAACCAAATAAGCAAACAAGACAAACAGTACATTACTCAAAGTGTTCATTGTCTCGTGAAGGATTGTTCCGAAAATGTTTGCTGAAGACGAACTCGACGATCACATGAGTGAGAAACATTTCCACACGATCCGAAAGTCTTTGAGGTTGTGCACGAGTTGTTGTGAACTGTCAACTTTCTCATTATTAGTGTCTCAGTGTGAACATAATGTAAATTCAATAAGCGTTTTTTTGTATTACATTAGTTGCCGTTGTATGTTGTCTAACTCACTAATACTCAATCATATGCAAAACTAATCAAATTGGAGATCAAAACATTCACCAAGTTAACCACTCATCATGAGGTGAACGATGGCCACCAACATAGTTTGTTCAAAATTGTTCAAAACAGACGGATTTATTCACGGAATGACAAGTTGGCCACCAACATGTCCAGTGTCCGAGTGCAACCAACCCAAAAAGTGTTTCACACCTTCAAACCAGTTCGAACTGGACAAAACCTCAAACGAGAACCATCACATCGTCAAAATGTATCAAACTTCTCAACCCAATACAAAGAATACAATAACAAAAATAGCAAAAAGTAATAATTTTAATAATAGGATAAAGTTACATATCAAATTGTGTGCTAATGTTACATGCAATGAAAGATAAATAGATATATGTTGAGAGCATTAAAGCATCACTCGAAGATCAAAGGGCGACTCAACACATCGAGAGTGAAATTGTTCAAGTTGATACTTACAAAATTGCTATTGAACGTAATACTGTGCAGACGAGTGCATTGGGCCAGTGGCAACATCACTTGAGAAAGACAAGTCTTCACATGTTCAGGGACCAGCTCATCACGAATGCCACACAGATCACAGTGATAACTACGATTATAGCCGACAATGTTCAGTCCTCTTATGAGCACATCAATGACCTGCAGATTGGGCATAGTCCGTGGAAGGTTGAGAAGGGCCAGGTTGTTGTGACTGTGAGTATGAGCAAACAGGCGTAGAGATTTGACAGAAGGTAGACGTGCAAGAGGAACTTGATCTTCGGGACCTTCTTCACCGTCTTCGTCTTCACCAACTTCAAACGCAATGAACAGTCCCAAATGGACCAGTTGGGTCAATTTGGCCAAGTTGGTGAATAGACTTTGAATGTTTTGCATGGGAGCAAAGTCGATTTCTAGAATGTGGAGGTGCAATGTTGTGAGAGAGGTGAAATTGGCACAAATGTTTTCTATGACAGTCATTTGATGTAAAATGAAGAAATCATTGTAGAGTTCAAATTGTGAGCACAACTGTGCTCCCAATCGGTAGAACTGATTCAAGTGTTGAGAATTCAAATTCAGGCCAAATTCGAAGCGGATTCGAAGGCGAGCATTGTTGATGCCATAGTCACGAAATGAATCCAACAGAACATTGGTTCGATCCATTGAATGGAAGTCGAATCGATCCAATTGGGCGATAATAGGCAGTTCGAGTTGGACTCGCCCAAAATGGTTGTTACTGAAGAGAAGAGATAAATGCTTGAGAGTGGGTAGAGAATTGATTGAGTCGAAAAGTGGTCTTGAGAATTGGGTGGGAATTTCATTGTCAAGAAAGAATGTGAGGTCAACTTCGTCGTTCAAGATTCTGTGACGTTCAAAAACTGGGCTGAACTTGAAGGACACCAAATTGGATTTCCAGAGACGGAGCAAAATGGTGATGGCAAACAGTTGGTACATCGAACTCATGTGGAGCGCTACGTTGAGGGTAGACACATTCGGGAAGAGGACAGTCAGAGGAATCAGGCCATTCAGGTCGAGCGATTTGTAGTGGATAAAGTCCCTGGTGGGATATTCGATGCGAGGGTACATGACACTGCCGTCCGAGTTGAGAATGCCATAACCATAACCTCGACGTCCGATGGTAAAATCGGGATAGCCTTCCGACACCACTCCACCAATCACGAGTGTCAACTTGCGTACTTTGTAGCCAGCAGTTTGACGAACTTTGTGCCATTTAGAGCAAACACGACCAGCCCGGAGTAGATCATGAACGGATAGCCAACAAAAGATAGCGCACAGTAGTTCGGGTGGCAGAGAGTTGACGTGTGAGGCCATGGTGTGATGATCCAGATGTAGGTAAGAGTCACACGGGAATGTATAATAATAACCGAAATGACGGCTGAAAAACAAGAAGAGATTGCGAAAATGACTAATCGAAATACAACAAACACGAAAGTGAAAGTCATTCGCACAGTCACACAGTCGAACAAACAAAACAATTCGATTTTCCTCACTCACTGCCTGCCAGTCAGTTCAGTCTGTTCATGCTGTACATTACATTTGTTAACCAATCATTAAGTTAATGACATTAACCAAACATTTTGACTTTTTTAGTGGAAAATTTTTTAATCCAGATGATACATTCACCGATAAATGATATATTCTACGGACAAGAATACAGAATGATCTAAATGTTGAGCGCCAACGTTCGCTGGTGATCAGCGGCTCTATTTATTTTGGCGAACTATATTTGATTTACAAATTTAAAGCCTCGACGTCGATTCTGAATATGATTTTGTATTGTTAAATAAATTCATTGTGTTTAAAAGAAGAAATTATTTTTGCAAAATTAAACATTTGTACATATTCAAATTTCATTCCTCAATTTTATTAGAATAGAAAGATTTATTGAAAGATTATTACAAATCACAAGATATAAGTAAATAATAAAAAGTAAAAGGGACAATAAATGTCAAATTGCAACTGTAAACACTCACTTGTTGATTCATTTTGATGATGTCATTGAGTGAACTAGAACTGGATCGTGCTGGTTTTCTTCTTCTTTGGTTTTCAAAAACCTCAAACGAAACAAAGATACTAGTTCGACCAGTTGGGTCAATTCGGATAAGTTGGTAATAGAACACGAATGGAGACATCCGCCAAGTGGACATGTTCAATGTTGAGTTGGAGAATGGTAAGTGAAAAAAATTAAACACAATTTTCTCAAGATCAGTGAGCTGTAGAATGAAGAAATCATTGTAGAGTTCAAATTGTAAACAGAATTGACGTCCCATTTGGTAGTACCGATTCGGGTGATCGTCAAACCAGTTCATCCAAAAAACTGAGACCGAATCGATGTTGAGTGTTGTTGAGGGCAAAAGCCTGAATTGAATTCTCGAGTATATTGGTTCGGTCGTCAGAAAGGAAATCGAATCGATCCAGTTGGGTGAAAATAGGCAGGTCTAGTTGGACTTCATCAAGTGAGTGTTGGGGGAAAAGGAGAGATAAATGTTTGAGAGTAGTCAGAGACAATTGATTGCTTCGATGAGTGGTTCAGAGATTTGGGTGAGAATTTGACGATGAATATAGCGACGTACTTTGCCTACCAACATCGGAGATAACTTGAATGATACCAGATTGGTTTGCCAGAGTTGGAGCAAAAATGGTGATAGCACATAGTTGGTACATCGAGTTCGTGGGAAAACATTCAACCATCATCAAAATTTAATAGTCAACCACAATGCCGTGGTGGAGGCAAATGTTAGCTGCAAGAGCCAACGAAAGTGTCTGACTACTGCTCCTAGAGAGTTTTACCTGTTCCCCGATTTATCAATTTAATACTTTTATATTAATAAAATATATTACCACTTTTAATCTATTTTATTTGAATTTTGGTTAATAATGCATGGGAAATGATTTATTAAATTATACATTCTTTCAGACTTTCGTGATGATCATTTGAATCTTTCGGAACCAAAAAGCCACAACTGATTCAATATCCATCAATACATGGAACTTGACCGTAAGATGCCAAAACACATGATGAATTAACCAATCAGAGCATCTTCATCGTACTTTCATGACAATTCTCGAACATTTATTCCTAAATTACTTCAAACATGATCACCTTTAATCAGATCGGTTCGAGCACCAAAAATGAATATCATTTGATTAGAAAACTTTAGTTCCAGGGCCACTTTGAACAATATGATTTCCGAATCGAATCCCCAAAGCAGTCCAACAATAACATTCACCAGGTTTATCATCACTTGTCTTTCTTACAGTTGAACATATATTTTCCCGTTTCGCTTTATTAGTTCTTTTTCACTGTTCTTTGTAATCGTCATCTGTGTGCCCTTTTCAACTAATTTTACTTCAAAGTTCTTCTACCGGTTTTTTGTGTGCTGGTGGTTTCCTGTCTGTTGAAAATGGATTGCCCTAAAAGAGGTGAAGGTCAAACCGCCGAAGAAGGTGCCGCGGGACAAGCGATTACATGGTTAGTACTTCTATTCGTAAATAAAATAACTGGGATTAAGGTGTAATTTTTGTTTTAATTAATTTAGTTGCTCCTGTTGGGAACGCTGTTTTAGTCGAACCGGTAAATATTTTTTGAGTTAAGCTTTTTTGTATTTATATTAATTTTGTGTTTACCTTTCAGCGCCCGATGTCTCGTTTCAGCTGGACGTATGAGCGGTCAAGGTTTTGAAGCTACAAACCACGGTTGGTTTAATATCAAATTCAGACAAAGATGTCTCGACCACTCTCCGTACTCAACTCTCTCAGCAAAGTTACCACTGGAAGGACCGCTGATGGTTGACATCAACTCGAACATTCTTTTGTTTAAGGCTCCAGTGTTGCAGGGCCGAATGGCAAACTTTGATGTTGGCTCGATGGTAGATGGTGAAGAGCACACTTCCACCCGGGACAAGTCGTAATTTCCTCTACTGGCTGAGAAGGTGTTGCGGGCCGACTTTTCCTTTCGTTGAGCACGCCCTGCTCGGTACTATTGATCTGCTGGATCCCCAGTTGGAGGACATTTATCGTCAACTGGAAGGTGCGCCGAGTGGACAAGGCCTTATGGTGGGTTGTTACTATGTGATGTGATTGTGTGGTCTTGTGTAATCCGAGATCTTTAACTTTTAAGTTTATATTATCCTTACAAGTATACTGTACTTTCATAATTAATCTTATACTTATACTAATAAATGTAATGTGCTCATTCTGAAAAAAGAGAATAGACCGAGAATTAGTAGAATGAACGATTCGAATCGCCAGGGTCTGAGTCTATGTCTAGGGGTTCAGGATATTCCGAACGATTGAAACTACTTCTCATAAACCCAAGAAATTATCTACAAACCAAGCCCGATTATCGTCCGATCACTTTATGACAGTAACATTACAGTTACATATCGAGACAGTTAAGAAATTGTTAGTAATTGCAGTTTGTATTAATGGTTTCAGCGGAAAAAAATCAAAGATGTGAGCGCTAAAGTGATTTAATTTCGTGATGCGATCTCGCAGTTCAACAATGGGCTTCAACCCATCTGGTACAATGAGCCGGTCAAGTATTTTGTGGCGGGTAGGGGGATAAATTTCCGGCTGTTTTTGTGGAGCTGGAGAAATGGGAGGTTAACTTTTTAGGAGGCATGCACAAACGCGCTCTGTGCTATCGCGTGGTAGTGAGTGTGCTACCACTAACACAAATGTATGTGTGACTGCAGCTGCTTGTGCAACTCGACTGATTTGATGAAGATGATGACAATTTGTGATTGTGATTTTGGGGGTTCGGTGCTTATTGACTAACCCGAGGGTTGCGAACCGGTGGTGGTTGTGGAATTTGGATTAGGACACCATGGAACCCAAAATGGAGACTGGATTTGGTGATTTTGGGATTCGGTGCTTATTGACTAACCCGAGGGTGTAGAAACTGGTGGTGGTGATGGAATTTGGATTGGTACATAATGGAACTCATATCCCAAATGGAGATACGGGATTATCCACAATGGTGGCTCTGGATTATCCACAATTGGTGGTCGGGATTATCCCACAAATGGGTGGTTCGGGTTTATCCCACAAATGGTGATTCGGGCTCATATCCCAAATGGAGATTCGGGTTTATCCACAATTGGTGGCTCTGGATTATCCCACAATTGTGGTTCGGGATTATCCTACAAATGGTGGTTCGGGATTATTCCACAAATGGTGGTTCAGGCTCATATCCCAAATGGAGATTCGGGTTTATCCACAATTGGTGGCTCTGGATTATCCCAATATTTGTGGTTCGGGATTATCCCACAAATGGGTGGTTCGGGATTATTCCACAAATGGTGGTTCGGGCTCATATCCCAAATGGAGATTCAGGTTTATCCACACTTGGTGGTTCTGGATTATCCCACATAGTGGTGGTTCGGGATTATTCCACAATGGTGGTTCGGGCTCATATCCCAAATGGAGATTCAGGTTTATCTCACAATTGGCGGTTCAAGCTCACATCCCAAATGGAGATTCGGGATTATCAGACACCTGGTGGTTCGGGATTATCCTACAAATGGTGTTCGGGCTCATATCCCAAATGGAGATTCAGGTTATCTTCAATTGGGTTGCTGGTTTTATATCGCATAATGGGTTGATGAACCTATTTCCAAATGGGTTTAATCGTTCATCGTGCCAACTTTCCCAGAGCCCAGAGGGATGTTCTTACACCACATAACGACCTGAGTTTGCCAGGTGATCCTCTCAGGGCCAGCGCACGACCGCTAGGTACCTGAGCTAGGCCTAGGATCTACTTCGAGGAATTGCATAAAATGGCCCATTTTTAGTGTCTAGATCGATTCTACACGTCTTCCTGAGCATTTTGATGTATAACTTGCCTAAGGTACCCAATTTGGAACCTTAGGATCCTTGGATCAAGTACCGAAAATGCCATTTTGGAACAGATCTGATATTAAAAACGGATTCTACGTGAAAAAATCATTCAAAAATGACCCCTCATTTGTCAAAATCCATGCAAGAGAAGCAAAAACACACATTTCACAAAATGTCAATTAGGGCCCGGGATGTCTGTCTGTCCATTCTAGGGTCAGACTTAATTCACATTTTTAAGCATGTTCCCGTGCATTTATTTTCATGAAACCGGTACCATTTTTTTTCAAGAATAACGAGTAGAATGCAGTAGACTAATTGTCTGGTTTCAAATATTGTTTTCATAGAACCGGATCCTAGGCCCAGGACCAAAGTCAAGTAAATAGCTTAAATAGCACACAAAAAACATCACAGATAAAATCAATTCTACACCCCGAGCATTTTGATATATCACTTGACTATATAATCCACAAAAATAAAATGGACCTAGGACAGACGGACAGACATCCCGGGCCCCAGATTGACATTTGGTGAAAATGTGTGTTTTTTGCTTCCCTTGAATAGATTTTGACAAATGAGGGGTCATTTCTGCATGATTTTTCACGTAGAATCCGTTTTTAATATCAGATCTGTTCCAAAATGTCATTTTCTGGTACTTGATCAAAGGATCCTAGGGTTCCAACTTGGGTACCTAGGCAAGTTATACATCAAAATGCTCAGGAAGGCGAGTAGAATCGATCTAGACATTAAAAATGGTCATTTTATGCAATCCCTCGAAGTTTATCCTAGACCTAGCTCAGGTACCTAGCGGTCGTGCGCCGACCCTACTGAGTCACCTGGCAAAATGCTAGGTCGCTTATGTATTGTAGAACTCCCTCTAGAGTCTGGTAAAGTTGGCACGATGAACGGGTTAATGATTGAAGTTGTTAGAATTAGTTGGATAGAGTCCGTAAGCCCAAACTGAAGAATTCTCTCTCCCACCATTTCTCCATTTGTGAAATAAGATCAAGAAACCCAATTGGTGGATTAGGGAATCGGCAGCTCAATCGATAAACCCGAACCACCAATTGTGGGATTATCCCGAGCCACAAATTGTGGATAAACCCGAATCTCCATTTGGGATAAGAGCCCGAACCACCATTTGTGGTATAATCCCGAACCACCATTTGTGGATAAACCCGAATCTCCATTTGGGATATGAGCCCGAACCACCATTTGTGGATAAACCCGAATCTTCATTTGGGATATGAGCCCGAACCACCATTTGTGGATAAACCGGAATCTTCATTTGGGATATGAGCCCGAACCACCATTTGTGGGATAATCCCGGACCACCATTTGGGATATAAAGTCGAATCTCCATTTTGGGTTCCATGGTTTTCCAATCCAAATTCCATCATCACCACTGGTTTCACCACCCTCGGGATAGTCAATAACCCTCAAGTCCCAAAATCACCAAATCCAGTCTCCATTTTGGGTTCCATTGTGTCCCAATCCAAATTCCACCACCACCACCGGTTTCGCAACCCTCGGGTTAGTCAATAAGCACCGAATCCCAAAATCACCAAATCCAGTCTCCATTTTGGGTTCCATTGTGTCCCAATCCAAATTCCATCACCACCACCGGTTTCGCCACCCTCGGGTTAGTCAATAAGCACCGAATCCCAAAATCACCAAATCCAGTCTCCATTTTGGGTTCCATGGTGTCCCAATCCAAATTCCACAACCACCACCGGTTTCGCAACCCTCGGGTTAGTCAATAAGCACCGAACCCCCCAAAATCACAATCACAAATTGTCATCATCTTCATCAAATCAGTCGAGTTGCACAAGCAGCTGCAGTCACACATACATTTGTGGTAGTGGTAGCACACTCACTACCACGCGAAAGCACAGAGCGCGTTTGTGCATGCCTCCTAAAAAGGTAACCTCCCATTTCTCCCGGCTGCCGCAAAACAGCCGGAAATTTATCCCCCTAGTGGCGGGTGATCTCATCGCCATCGGTAACCAATGGAAGCTCCTTCGTCAAGACTATGCCACTACTTCCGAACTACATCCTTCTTGGCCGATTGAGTCCTACCCAGGAATCAGAACGGGCATTCACCGCTCTCGATGCTGCAATTGCTTTGGCCACTCGATTCACTGGTCAGCCTACCACCGATCCAGGAGAATATTATCTCTACCCGGTCATTTACTTTCAGGATATTAATATTTAATTTATTATTTCTAATTCAAAAGGTAACGTAAATACATCATAGAAACAAATAATTAACTCGTTCATTCCCATTACAGATGCCAATTTGAAGATGGAAAAAAGTCAACAAGACTTAGTAAATATTTACAGTTACAATTTAAAATTTAATGTTACTTTTATACTTTATATTATTAATATCTTAATAATAATAAAATCTTTGTAACCTTGTGGTTTGTAATAATCTTTCAATAAATTTTTCGATTCTAACGAAATTGAGGAATGGAATTTGAATATGTTCAAATGTTTAATTTTTGAAGAAATAATTTAAAGTAATTTAAGTAAAAATAACAATCAATCTCGACCATACGCTCAATTGATTGAGAAACACAATTAAAATTTGATGACACGGAGATGCCTTCAAGAATTCTATTCACAAAGCTCGCACAAATTCAATTGATCTGATTTATTAATGTATAAAATATTCTGCGAATTCGCTAGCAAATTAAAATAATAAAATCAAATTTATGAGTCGCAGTTGAAGCACTCCTTGACTTTGACTGTTCAATGTGAACCAAAAAAATTCAATAATCGAAATCAAATCTTAATTGGCGATTGAATTGTACAGCGAGATCAATGTACAAGTGCACAACACAAAAGTCTTTTGAAAACATCAATGTTTTGATAGCTTTTGTCAATTTAGTAAACAAAATAAATCTATTCACACAAGATGCACTTGATTGCACTTAAATTAACTCGCAAAAATAAGATCCCAACCCGTGATAAGCATTTCATGAATATTACAGCATCTCGAAAATCAAGTTTTTCGAGTAGTTTTACGTAGATCACGTCTTTAGCCCTGCTACCCTATCACTCTTCTACATTTACCCTCTTTCACTCACTCACTCTCGTTGAGCAAGTAAACTCATCATTTCATTTCTCATTTCACCTTCATCCGCACACAACTTCAAATTAATTTCCACTGAATTCATGCTCAAGCATGGAAACTCGACTTAAGTTAAGTCTTAACCTTTGTGATTGTCTGTTTGGTTTTGTATGCTTGAGCATCGTTTTGAGTGATGCAGTCAGGGCTGTGACCAACAACACTAATGTGTCAACCAGTCCATCAACTGTTCAATCCACATCAAACTTGACATCAACTTCTTCATTTGCTCCAGTACAACCACCCAACCCACAAGATGACAAAAACGATTCCGAACTTTCCAAAAGACGTGCATTTGTGGTTGAAATGATGAAACATGCTTGGGACGCTTATGTCAAATGTTCTTGGGGAAAGAGCAATTTTCAACCACTTGAATGTAAGGGTGGTGGTGGAGACTGTGGACCTATTGCAAGAGACATTTGGGAAGCAATGCCCACTCTGTGGATCATGGGACTGCGTGATGAGTTCAACCGAGCACGGAAGTGGGTTGAACAGGCAGACATTTATGTTGATATGATGTTAAACCATGGAGGATTTGTCAATTTCCACACCTTTGTCGGTTCAATGTTGTCGTGCTACGCACTGACCGGTGGTGACACATTCTTTCTGGACAGAGCACTCAACTATACGAAGCTTTATATGGAACGGGAAGTGATAAACAGCTTTGTTAATAATATGAAGATGCCATTCGTTTTTTATCCATTCTCAGGTCAAAAATGCGTGATCAATTTAATTATCGTGATTGGCCAAACACGCAGCTCGAGATGTACTATCTCACACATTTGACCGGCAATCAGTCCTACCGACAGTATGCACAACAAGTTGAATACAGGAAATGGAAAAGCAATCAGTAATCGCGGAAATTTTTGGGGGAAATTATCTGTTGATAAAAGGTCAGTCACCATTACTGTTCCGTCAACCATTGTAATTATCTCTTTTTTTTGGTGTTTTTTTTAATATTAATAGCCAAACAATATATTCAGTCTAACTACAACGACAACCGAACAAGAATGCTGCAGATTTATAGCGGTATTGATAAACTGCAAAAGCAGTGTACTCTCAATAAAACCAAATCTGGTTTGTGGTACATTCAAAATCACTATCAACCAGGTCAAATATCGATTAATGAACGATTGTGTCCAACTGAAATGTGCAACATTGGTGCCACTCTTTCATTGGGCGCTATGCTAAAGCCACTGGTACCGTACAATGCGACTAGCTAGCGACTGTTGAGCGTGGACCAATTGAAGAAGGTGTCCGCGTACTGGCAGTTGGCCAACAACTTTACCGACATGTGCTACTGGGCAAATAAGCTTACTAGTGACTATATGATTCCGTTTCATGTATATCACGATCACGAGGATGGTTTTATAGATGCGCCATATTACATCGTGAAAATAGACGCTTTAACTATCGAACAAACCATAAGCAAATGTGATGCTGAGCATGATTATTTGGTGCCAATTTTTGATTTGGACTCTTATCAACTGTTGGAAAGTTATTTCACTCTGAGCCGTATGACCGGTGAAGGCAAGTATACCGACAATGCCTGGCAAATGGCCAACAATCTCAATCAATACACACGTGTGCCAAATGGATATGTGAGTAGAGTTGCGGATAATTTGAAAAGTAGGGACGAAGACATACAGCCTCCACTGTTCTACACCACACTCTCGTATCTCTATCTCATGTTCACACCGGACAGCTATTTACCACTGGACAAGTGGGTTTTCAATGCTGCCGGCCATCCGTTGCCCATCTGTGGAGCAGGCAATCCTGCATTTCCAAATGTGAAATGTTAGTAAATGCATTTGTGCATAATTAAACGCATACAATAAATTGCATCAAGTTTAACAATAGATTCAATTAAAAATTTTATCATTATCTTTAACCATTTCAGGTACATTTGCACTAAACAATCAATGTTGCTCGTTTTTGTAGATGGTTAAAAGATCGTGAACCTACAGTTTATGATAGTAAACAAAATGTTTATATTAAGTATTCCAAATCATGCACTCAATTTGAACTCTAAAAATGCAAACAAATATCCAACTTAAGTTCGATTGAATTTGAAAAGTTAGATCCCAACCCGCGATAAACTATTTGAAAATTTTGAAGACTCGATTTGAACGGTTCAACTGGATTTATTAAATTCCTTATGCACTTTCACTTTCGTGTTTATTTAAACTCAATTGAATTCCAATTGCAAATAAATTGTCGTAATTTAAAAATTCTTAATCTTTTTTATCTTCGAACTTGGAATCATAAACATAATCTTGATCACGTGTGGGCAAATTGATAGCCCTGATAACACCTTTTGGTCAATTTAAAATTTTAAGAAATAATTTTTATGGAACATAAACCTTCGTTAAAAGTGACCTCATTTCAGGTACATCTGCACTAAACTGAAAGGTCAATGATTGGGTTATTGATTTTATTTTCCTCTTATGACATAATCAACAACCATCAAAATCAAAGTATAAACCAAAATAAGCCGACAAACAGACAAACAACGATGCACTTGATTTAACCCTCTAAATACAAAATTGCAATCAAAAATGTAAATCAATCATTTCAGAACTCTGTAGATCCCAAAGATGAGATAAACGATGATTCTAGTTTTTCAACTCTTAACCACTTGATTATTCAACTGCCTTTACCCTCTCTTTATCTCACCATCTAACCAATTCTCAACTAGTTTAATGTACTTTACTTTTATTAATAAAATTTCCCATATCATCGTCATCGTAACTTCCACAAGTAAAATTTCTTCTTTTGGTGTGCCATTTATTTTTTAAACTTAATTCAATTTATTGTTCAATTATGTACATAAGTTCAACATTTTAGCATTTAACTTTTGGATACGCAGGATTGTCGATCCAGCGACGGGCAGCGGATGACCAGCGGAATTTAGTACCTCATTTTCGAGTGGTGAATAGCTGTCCGGTTGAACATGGAGATAGAGATACGAGAGAGTGCTGTAGAAGAGTGGAGGCTGATAATCATCGTCCCAAGTTGCCTTTCACGTTTTATTTTTAGGAGCTTTGATATATCCATTTGGATAGCGTGCATATTGATTGAGCTTGTTGGCCATTTGCCAGGCACTGTCACGATCTTGCGTTCACCGGTCAACCGGTCAGAGTGAAATACTTTCCAACACTTGATAAAATCCAAATTGAATGTTGGTTCTATTTCAACTATTATCATATCTTTTTGATTTTATCTTGAATGCTATCTAGTCTGTTTTCCACAACGTAAATGCCTCGTATTATGCTACAGGTGTATTAGTTATTAAAGTGCCCAATAATTCATGAAACGGAATCATATAGTCACTCGTGAGCTTCGATGCCCAGTCACGTGTCCGTAAAGTTATTTCGCCAACTGCCATTAGCGCGGACTCTGCCTTCACCTGATCCACACTCAACCTACCCAACTAGTCACATTGTACTGTGCCAGTGGCATTAACATGGCGCCCAATGAAAGTATCGTACCAATGTTGCACAGATCAGCATGGAAAAGTCGTTCAGTGCGCGATGTTATTTGTTCTGGCTGGTAGTGATTCTCAATGTTACCACAAACCCATTTGATTTGCCCGAGAATAGCCTCGCTTCAGGTTGTTCAATATCTTATAAATCTGTAGTGCATCTCGCTTTCGGTTATCAGCAGTGGTTTGACTAGATATATTGTTTGGCTATTAAAAAATTGAAATTCAAGGTTTGATTAATAGTGACTAACCTTTTTATCAACAGATAATTTCCATTAATATTTTAAATTTTAGAGCTTAGCGTTTTTGTAAAACTCTTTCCATTGCCTGTTCAACATTTTGTGCATACTGTCGATAGGATTGATTGCCGGTCCAAATGTGTGAGATAGTACATCTCGAGCTGTGTAGTTGACCAGCCATGATGTTTAGACTTGTTTTCCTTTTTTTCAACTGATTATGAATGAATGAAAATTATGGAATATGCAATCAAATATTCTCACATTGACAACTTACCTTCCCAATAAAGTATCGTAT
Organism: Rhizoglyphus robini; assembly: GCA_023373905.1. Classification (NCBI taxonomy): domain Eukaryota; kingdom Metazoa; phylum Arthropoda; class Arachnida; order Sarcoptiformes; family Acaridae; genus Rhizoglyphus; species Rhizoglyphus robini. Next base: position 836 of record JAKIJQ010000576.1, on the reverse strand, counting down.
GGTTGGAGTGCCCTGTCCAGAAAAAATAGTCACCGCCGGTGAGTGCGTAGCACGAAAGCATTGAACCCACAAAAGTGTCCAAGCTTCTTGAACGGTCCACCTTCTCCACAGCAATATCTTCCTGTTCGATCCACTTTCGGCTCGATTGAACTCATCACGCAGTCCCATTATTCAAAGAGTGGGCATTGCTTCTCCAAATGTACGATGCTAAAGTGCCATGTTAAATCTACCCAGTGCTTCTGCCCTTACAGGCAATTGGACTAAAGCCCCACTTTCCCCAGGCACATTTCACATAGCCATCCCAGGCGTGTTTCATCATTTCAACCACAAATTCACGTCGTTTTTGGCTAGTTCGGGATTGTTTTTTGTCTTCCTGTGGATTGGTTAGTGGTTTAATACCAGAACAAATGAATATTGTTAGTTAAGTTGGAAGTAACAAAGTGATGCACTGGGTGACACAAATTTATTGTTAGTCACAGCATTGGCTGAATCACTCAAAACGATGCTCAATCACACAATAACAAACCGACAAAGTCTAAGTCGAGATGTCATGTTCAAACATGAAATGTTCAACTGAAATGAATTTGAAGTTGTGTGCGAATAAAGAGAATTGAGAAATGAAAAGTTTACTTGCTCGACGAGAGTGCAAATTAAGTGATTCGAAAGAGGGTAAATGCATAGTATTAGACAGTAGAGTTCTGGTGGTAAGTAGAAGTTGTCGACGTGATCATAGAGACTCGAAAATCGATTTCGAGATTGTGATAGCATGATGAATTATTATCGTGGGGTTTGGGATCTGACTTTTAACGAGTTTTTTTAACGAGATCTCTAGATAC
>JAKIJQ010000575.1:0-25863 GCA_023373905.1 Rhizoglyphus robini | reverse complement strand
ACTATCCATATCAGTGCCGCAACTGTCCATATCGGTGCCGCAACTATCCATATCAGTGCCGCAACTGTCCATATCGGTGCCGCAACTGTCAATATCAGTACCGCAACTGTCCATATCGGTGCCGCAACTTCCTTACAATACCGCAACTGTCCATATCGGTGCCGCAACTGTCCATATCAATGCCGCAACTGTCCATATCGGTGCCGCAACTGTCCATATCGGTGCCGCAACTGTCCATATCAGTACCGCAACTATCCATATCAGTGCCGCAACTGTCCAAATTAGTGCCGCAACTGTCCATATCGGTGCCGCAACTGTCCATATCGGTGCCGCAAATGTCCATATCAGTGCCGCAAATCATCCTCAGACTGATACTCAAAAAAGTATCAGTACGAGGATAACTGTTCCCATGAGTGCCGCAACTATCCAAATCAGTGCCTCAACTGTCCATATCAGTACCGCCACTATCCATATCAGTGCCGCAACTGTCCATATCGGTGCCGCAAATGTCCATATCAGTGCCGCAAATCATCCTCAGACTGATCTCAAAAAGTATCATACGAGGATAACTGTTCCTGAGTGCCGCAACTGTCCAAATCAGTGCCTCAACTGTCCATATCGGTCCGCTACCGCTCCCATATCGGCAAGCTATCATGTGATCTGCAACTATCCTATATGCCGCAACCCAAATCAGTACCGCAGAGTATATACCTCAGTGCCGCAACTGTCCATATCGGTGCCGCAACTATCTATATCAGTGCCGCAACTGTCCATATCGGTGCCGCAACTATCCATAACAGTGCCGCAACTGTCCATATCGGTGCCGCAACTGTCCTTATCGGTGCCGCAAATCATCCTACCTATCAGTGCGGGAACTGTCCATATCAGTGCCGCAACTGTCCAAATCGGTGCCGCAACTGTCCATATCAGTGCCGCAACTGTCCATATCAGTGCCGCAACTGTCCATATCAGTGCCGCAACTGTCCATATCGGTGCCGCAACTGTCCATATCAGTGCCGCAACTGTCCATATCGGTGCCGCAACTGTCCATATCGGTGCCGCAACTGTCCATATCGGTGCCGCAACTGTCCATAACAGTACCGCAACTGTCCATATCGGGAGCCGCAACTGATGCTAATAGTAATAAATATAAGGAATAGGGATTACCTTTCCATTGCTGGTGCAAGGTGCTGCAACTGTCCATATCAGTGCCGCAACTGTCCATATCGGTGCCGCAACTGTCCATATCGGTGCCGCAACTATCCATATCAGTGCCGCAACTGTCCATATCGGTGCCGCAACTGTCCATATCGGTGCCGCAACTGTCCATATCGGTGCCGCAACTGTCCATATCGGTGCCGCAACTGTCCAATATCAGTACCGCAAACTGTCTCATATCAGTGCCGCAACTGTCCAAATCAGTGCCGCAACTGTCCATATCAGTGCCGCAACTGTCCATATCGGTGCCGCAACTATCCATATCAGTGGCGCAACTGTCCATATCAGTGCCGCAAATGTCCATATTGTTGCCGCAAATGGCCAAATATCGCAGTGCCTCAAATCATCCTAACTGATCCATTGCGCAAAAGTATGAGTCGAGGATAACTGTTCCCATGAGTGCCGCAAACTTATCCAAAATAGGTTATATTTCCATTCCTATTTAAATTGCCGCCACTATCCATATCAGTGCCGCACTATCCATATAAGTGAACAAACTAATCATCGTGCCATAGTAAATGGTCCATAATAAGACCTACCACAAATGTCCATATCGTTGCCCCAAATGTCCCTGTATCAGTGCCTCAAACATCTAAACGGATACTCAAAATATAGGACAGTAGGATAAAAATGTTCTATGAGTCCACAACTATACAAATATAACCTGGTCCTATGAGTGCCGCCACTATCCATATCAGTGCCGCAACTGTCCATATCGGTGCCGCAACTATCCATATCAGTGCCGCAACTGTCCATATCGGTGCCGCAACTGTCCATATCGGTGCCGCAACTGTCCATATCGGTGCCGCAACTATCCATATCAGTGCCGCAACTGTCCATATCGGTGCCGCAACTATCCATATCGGTGCCGCAACTGTCCATATCAGTGCCGCAACTATCCATATCAGTGCCGCAACTGTCCATATCGGTGCCGCAACTATCCATATCGGTGCCGCAACTGTCCATATCAGTGCCGCAACTGTCCATATCAGTGCCCGCAACTGTCCATATCGGTGCCGCAACTATCCATATCAGTGCCGCAACTGTCCATATCAGTGCCGCAAACAAATAAAAAAAAAAAAAAATAAAAAGAATACTGTCCATATCAGTGCCGCAACTATCCAAATCAGTGCCTCAACTGTCCATATCAGTGCCGCCACTATCCATATCAGAGCCGCAACTATCCATATCAGTGACGCAACTGTCCATATCAGTGCCGCCAAATCATCCTCATACTTATACTCAAAAAAGTATCATTACGAGGATAACTTTTGTCTTTTTTTTTCCTTTTTTTTTCCTTTTTTTTTTTTTAACAATATCGTAATGAAATCGATTTTTTATATGAATTTTTTTTCATCTTATTTCTATTCCTCAACAACATTATCTCGGCAATTTAGATTGGAAAATCTCATTCCAATTAATGAACCAAACTTATCTCGCAAATGGAAATGGGTTTGTTTAGATTCATCTTATTTCCATTGCTGGTGCATGGTGCCGCAACTGTCCTTATCGGTGCCGCAACTGTCCATATCGGTGCGGCAACTGTCCATATCGGTGCCGCAACTATCCATATCAGTGCCGCAACTGTCCTTATCGGTGCTGCAACTGTCCTTATCAGTGCCGCAACTATCCATATCAGTGCCGCAACTGTCCATATCAGTGCCGCAACTGTCCATATCGGTGCCGCAACTATTCATATCGGTGCCGCAACTGTCAATATCAGTGCCGCAACTGTCCATATCAGTGCCGCAACTGTTCTTATCGGTGCTGCAACTGTCCTTATCAGTGCCGCAACTGTCCATATCGGTGCAGCAACTGTCCATATCGGTGCCGCAACTATCCATATCAGTGCGGCAACAGTCCATATCAGTACCGCAACTGTCCATATCGGAGCCGCAAATGAAAATAGGTTAGATTAATCCTATTTCCATTGCCGTAACATAATGTATCGGCTGTTTAGATGAACAAACTTATCTCGCAAATGGAAATAGGTTAGATTCATCCTATTTCCATTGCTGGTGCATGGTGCCGCAACTGTCCTTTTATCGGTGCCGCAAAAAAATAATTCTGTCAATCCGGTAAATTTTTATATATTCAAATTATTTATATTATTGCGGCAACTGTATATTACAAAAATATCATATAAATCACACCATATCCCCATTTATAAATTATATCCTCTACAACTTCCCCTGGTGCGCCGCAACTTCCATATCGGTGCCGCAACTATCCATATCAGTGCCGCAACTGTCCATATCGGTGCCGCAACTGTCCATATCAGTGCCGCAACTGTCTATAACAGTGCCGCAACTGTCCATATCGGTGCCGCAACTGTCCATATCGGTGCCGCAACTATCCATATCGGTGCCGCAATTATCTATATCAGTGCCGCAACTGTCCATATCGGTGCCGCAAATGGAAATAGGTTAGATTCATCCTATTTCCATTGCGGCAAACCGTATGAATCGGCTGTTTGACTAATCAAACTTATCTCGGCCATGGAAATAGGTTAGATTCATCCTATTTAAATTGCCGCAACCATATGTGTCGGCTGTTTGACTGAACAAACTTATCTCGGCCATGGAAATAGGTTAGATTCATCCTATTTCCATTGCCGTTACCAAATGTATCGGCTGTTTAGATAAACAAACTTATCTCGCAAATGGAAATAGGTTAGATTCATCCTATTTCCATTGCTGGTGCATGGTGCCGCAACTGTCCATATCGGTGCCGCAACTGTCCATATCGGTGCCGCAACTATCCATATCAGTACCGCAACTGTCCATATCGGTGCCGCAACTGTCCATATCGGTGCCGCAACTATCCATATCGGTGCCGCAACTGTCCATATCGGTGCCGCAACTGTCCATATCGGTGCCGCAACTATCCATATCGGTGCCCCAACTGTCAATATCAGTGCCGCAACTGTCATTATCAGTGCCGCAACTGTCCATATCGGTGCCGAAACTGTCCATATCGGTGCCGCTACTATCCATATCGGTGCCGCAACTGTCCATATCGGTGCCGCAACTGTCCATATCGGTGCCGCAACTATCCATATCAGTACCGCAACTGTCCATATCGGTGCCGCAACTGTCCATATCGGTGCCGCAACTATCCATATCAGTGCCGCAACTGTCCATATCGGTGCCGCAACTATACATAACGGTGCCCCAACTGTCAATATCAGTGCCGCAACTGTCCATATCAGTGCCGCAAATCATCCTCAGATTGATACTCAAAAAGTATCAGTACGAGGATAACTGTCCATATCGGTGCCGCAACTATCCATATCAGTGCCGCAACTGTCCATATCGGTGCCGCAACTATCCATATCGGTGCCGCAACTATCCATATCGGTGCCGCAACTGTCCATATCGGTGCCGCAACTATCCATATCAGTGCCGCAACTGTCCATATCGGTGCCGCAACTATCCATATCAGTGCCGCAACTGTCCATATCAGTACCGCCACTATCCATATCAGTGCCGTAACTTTCCATATCAGTGGCGCAACTATCCAATTCAGTGCCTCAACTGTCCATATCGGTGCCGCAAATGGAAATAGGTTAGATTCATCCTATTTCCATTGCGGCAACCATATGAATCGGCTGTTTGACTAAACAAACTTATCTCGGCCATGGAAATAGGTTAGATTCATCCTATTTCCATTGCCGTAACCAAATGTAACGGCTGTTTAGATGAACAAACTTATCTCGCAAATGGAAATAGGTTAGATTCATCCTATTTCCATTGCTGGTGCATGGTGCCGCAACTATCCATATCAGTGCCGCAACTGTCCATATCGGTGCCGCAACTATCCATATCAGTGCCGCAACTGTCCATATCAGTGCCGCAACTGTCCATATCGGTGCCGCAACTGTCCATATCAGTGCCGCAACTGTCCTAATCGGTGCCGCAACTGTCCATATCAGTGCCGCAAATCATCCTCAGACTGATACTCAAAAAGTATCAGTACGAAGATAACTGTCCATATCGGTGCCGCAACTATCCATATCAGTACCGCAACTGTCCATATCGGTGCCGCAACTGTCCATATCGGTGCCGCAATTATCCATATCAGTGCCGCAACTATCCATATCGGTGCCGCAACTGTCAATATCAGTGCCGCAACTGTCCATATCAGTGCCGCAACTGTCCTTATCGGTGCCGCAACTGTCCATATCGGTGCCGCAACTATCCATATCAGTGCCGCAACTGTCCATATCGGTGCCGCAACTATCCATTTCAGTGCCGCAACTGTCCATAACAGTGCCGCAACTGTCCATATCAGTGCCGCAAATCATCCTCAGACTGATACTCAAAAAAGTATCAGTACGAGGATAACTGTCCATATCGGTGCCGCAACTGTCCATATCGGTGCCGCAACTAACCATATCAGTGCCGCAACTGTCCATATCGGTGCCGCAACTATCCATATCAGTGCCGCAACTGTCCATAACTGTGCCGCAACTGTCCATATCGGTGCCGCAAATGCCAATATCAGTGCCGCAAATCATCCTCAGACTGATACTCAAAAAAGTATCAGTACGAGGATAACTGTCCATATCGTTGCCGCAACTATCCATATCGGTGCCGCAACTGTCCATATCGGTGCCGCAACTATCCATATCAGTACCGCAACTGTCCATATCGGTGCCGCAACTGTCCACATCGGTGCCGCAACTAACCATATCAGTGCCGCAACTGTCCATATTGGTGCCGCAACTATCCATATCGGTGCCGCAACTGTCAATATCAGTGCCGCAACTGTCCTTATCGGTGCCGCAACTGTCCATATCGGTGCCGCAACTATCAATATCAGTGCCGCAACTGTCCAATTCAGTGCCTCAACTGTCCATATCGGTGCCGCAAATGGAAATAGGTTAGATTCATCCTATTTCCATTGCGGCAACCATATGAATCGGCTGTTTGACTAAACAAACTTATCTCGGCCATGGAAATAGGTTAGATTCATCCTATTTCCATTGCCGTAACCAAATGTAACGGCTGTTTAGATGAACAAACTTATCTCGCAAATGGAAATAGGTTAGATTCATCCTATTTCCATTGCTGGTGCATGGTGCCGCAACTATCCATATCGGTGCCGCAACTGTCCATATCGGTGCCGCAACTATCCATATCAGTGCCGCAACTGTCCATATCAGTGCCGCAACTGTCCATATCGGTGCCGCAATTGTCCATATCAGTGCCGCAACTGTCCTAATCGGTGCCGCAACTGTCCATATCAGTGCCGCAAATCATCCTCAGACTGATACTCAAAAAAGTATCAGTACGAAGATAACTGTCCATATCGGTGCCGCAACTATCCATATCAGTACCGCAACTGTCCATATCGGTGCCGCAACTGTCCATATCGGTGCCGCAACTATCCATATCAGTGCCGCAACTATCCATATCGGTGCCGCAACTGTCAATATCAGTGCCGCAACTGTCCATATCAGTGCCGCAACTGTCCTTATCGGTGCCGCAACTGTCCATATCGGTGCCGCAACTATCCATATCAGTGCCGCAACTGTCCATATCGGTGCCGCAACTATCCATTTCAGTGCCGCAACTGTCCATAACAGTGCCGCAACTGTCCATATCGGTGCCGCAAATGCCAATATCAGTGCCGCAAATCATCCTCAGACTGATACTCAAAAAAGTATCAGTACGAGGATAACTGTCCATATCGTTGCCGCAACTATCCATATCGGTGCCGCAACTGTCCATATCGGTGCCGCAACTATCCATATCAGTACCGCAACTGTCCATATCGGTGCCGCAACTGTCCACATCGGTGCCGAAACTAACCATATCAGTGCCGCAACTGTCCTTATCGGTGCCGCAACTATCCATATCGGTGCCGCAACTGTCAATATCAGTGCCGCAACTGTCCTTATCGGTGCCGCAACTGTCCATATCGGTGCCGCAACTATCAATATCAGTGCCGCAACTGTCCATATCGGTGCCGCAACTATCCATATCAGTGCCGCAACTGTCCATAACAGTGCCGCAACTGTCCATATCGGTGCCGCAAATGTCCATTTCAGTGCCGCAACTGTCCATATCAGTGCCGCAAATCATCCTCAGACTGATACTCAAAAAGTATCAGTACGAGGATAACTGTCCATATCGGTGCCGCAACTGTCCACATCGGTGCCGCAACTAACCATATCAGTGCCGCAACTGTCCATATCGGTGCCGCAACTATCCATATCAGTGCCGCAACTGTCCATAACTGTGCCGCAACTGTCCATATCGGTGCCGCAAATGCCAATATCAGTGCCGCAACTGTCCATATCAGTGCCGCAAATCATCCTCAGACTGATACTCAAAAAGTATCAGTACGAGGATAACTGTCCATATCGGTGCCGCAACTATCCATATCAGTACCGCAATTGTCCATATCGGTGCCGCAACTGTCCATATCGGTGCCGCAACTATCCATATCAGTGCCGCAACTGTCCATATCAGTGCCGCAACTGTCCATATCGGTGCCGCAACTGGCCATATCGGTGCCGCAACTATCCATATCAGTACCGCAACTGTCCATATCGGTGCCGCAACTGTCCATATCGGTGCCGCAACTATCCATATCAGTGCCGCAACTATCCATATCGGTGCCGCAACTGTCAATATCAGTGCCGCAACTGTCCATATCAGTGCCGCAACTGTCCTTATCGGTGCCGCAACTATCCATATCGGTGCCGCAACTATCCATATCAGTGCCGCAACTGTCCATATCGGTGCCGCAACTATCCATTTCAGTGCCGCAACTGTCCATAACAGTGCCGCAACTGTCCATATCGGTGCCGCAAATGTCCATTTCAGTGCCGCAACTGTCCATATCAGTGCCGCAAATCATCCTCAGACTGATACTCAAAAAAGTATCAGTACGAGGATAACTGTCCATATCGGTGCCGCAACTGTCCACATCGGTGCCGCAACTAACCATATCAGTGCCGCAACTGTCCATATCGGTGCCGCAACTATCCATATCAGTGCCGCAACTGTCCATAACTGTGCCGCAACTGTCCATATCGGTGCCGCAAATGCCAATATCAGTGCCGCAACTGTCCATATCAGTGCCGCAAATCATCCTCAGACTGATACTCAAAAAGTATCAGTACGAGGATAACTGTCCATATCGGTGCCGCAACTATCCATATCAGTACCGCAACTGTCCATATCGGTGCCGCAACTGTCCATATCGGTGCCGCAACTATCCATATCAGTGCCGCAACTGTCCATATCAGTGCCGCAACTGTCCATATCGGTGCCGCAACTGGCCATATCGGTGCCGCAACTATCCATATCAGTACCGCAACTGTCCATATCGGTGCCGCAACTGTCCATATCGGTGCCGCAACTATCCATATCAGTGCCGCAACTATCCATATCGGTGCCGCAACTGTCAATATCAGTGCCGCAACTGTCCATATCAGTGCCGCAACTGTCCTTATCGGTGCCGCAACTGTCCATATCGGTGCCGCAACTATCCATATCAGTGCCGCAACTGTCCATATCGGTGCCGCAACTATCCATTTCAGTGCCGCAACTGTCCATAACAGTGCCGCAACTGTCCATATCGGTGCCGCAAATGCCAATATCAGTGCCGCAAATCATCCTCAGACTGATACTCAAAAAGTATCAGTACGAGGATAACTGTCCATATCGTTGCCGCAACTATCCATATCGGTGCCGCAACTGTCCATATCGGTGTCGCAACTAACCATATCAGTGCCGCAACTATCCATATCGGTGCCGCAACTGTCAATATCAGTGCCGCAACTGTCCTTATCGGTGCCGCAACTGTCCATATCGGTGCCGCAACTATCAATATCAGTGCCGCAACTGTCCATATCGGTGCCGCAACTATCCATATCAGTGCCGCAACTGTCCATAACAGTGCCGCAACTGTCCATATCGGTGCCGCAAATGTCCATTTCAGTGCCGCAACTGTCCATATCAGTGCCGCAAATCATCCTCAGACTGATACTCAAAAAGTATCAGTACGAGGATAACTGTCCATATCGGTGCCGCAACTGTCCACATCGGTGCCGCAACTAACCATATCAGTGCCGCAACTGTCCATATCGGTGCCGCAACTATCCATATCAGTGCCGCAACTGTCCATAACTGTGCCGCAACTGTCCATATCGGTGCCGCAAATGCCAATATCAGTGCCGCAACTGTCCATATCAGTGCCGCAAATCATCCTCAGACTGATACTCAAAAAAGTATCAGTACGAGGATAACTGTCTATATCGGTGCCGCAACTATCCATATCAGTACCGCAACTGTCCATATCGGTGCCGCAACTGTCCATATCGGTGCCGCAACTATCCATATCAGTGCCGCAACTGTCCATATCAGTGCCGCAACTGTCCATATCGGTGCCGCAACTGGCCATATCGGTGCCGCAACTATCCATATCAGTGCCGCAACTATCCATATCGGTGCCGCAACTATCCATATCGGTGCCGCAACTGTCAATATCAGTGCCGCAACTGTCCATATCAGTGCCGCAACTATCCATATCAGTGCCGCAACTGTCCATATCGGTGCCGCAACTGTCCATATCGGTGCCGCAACTATCCATATCAGTGCCGCAACTATCCATATCGGGGCCGCAACTGTCCACATCGGTGCCGCAACTAACCATATCAGTGCCGCAACTGTCCATATCGGTGCCGCAACTGTCCATATCGGTGCCGCAACTATCCATATCAGTGCCGCAACTGTCCATATCAGTGCCGCAACTATCCATATCAGTGCCGCAACTGTCCATATCGGTGCCGCAACTATCCATATCGGTGCCGCAACTGTCAATATCAGTGCCGCAACTGTCCATATCAGTGCCGCAACTGTCCATATCGGTGCCGCAACTGTCCATATCGGTGCCGCAACTATCCATATCTGTGCCGCAACTGTCCATATCGGTGCCGCAACTGTCCATATCGATGCCGCAACTATCCATATCAGTGCCGCAACTGTCCATATCGGTGCCGCAACTATCCATATCAGTGCCGCAACTGTCCATAACAGTGCCGCAACTGTCCATATCGGTGCCGCAAATGTCCATTTCAGTGCCGCAACTGTTCATATCAGTGCCGCAAATCATCCTCAGACTGATACTCAAAAAATATCAGTACGAGGATAACTGTCCATATCGGTGCCGCAACTGTCCACATCGGTGCCGCAACTAACCATATCAGTGCCGCAACTGTCCATATCGGTGCCGCAACTATCCATATCAGTGCCGCAACTGTCCATAACAGTGCCGCAACTGTCCATATCGGTTCCGCAAATGTCCATATCAGTGCCGCAACTGTCCATATCGGGGCCGCAACTGTCCATATCGGTGCCGCAACTGTCAATATCAGTGCTGCAACTATCCATATCGGTGCCGCAACTGTCCACATCGGTGCCGCAACTAACCATATCAGTGCCGCAACTGTCCATATCGGTGCCGCAACTGTCCATATCGGTGCCGCAACTATCCATATCAGTGCCGCAACTGTCCATATCGGTGCCGCAACTGTCCATATCAGTGCCGCAACTGTCCATATCGGTGCCGCAACTGTCCATATCGGTGCCGCAACTATCCATATCAGTGCCGCAACTATCCATATCGGTGCCGCAACTATCCATATCGGTGCCGCAACTGTCAATATCAGTGCCGCAACTGTCCATATCAGTGCCGCAACTATCCATATCAGTGCCGCAACTGTCCATATCGGTGCCGCAACTGTCCATATCGGTGCCGCAACTATCCATATCGGTGCCGCAACTGTCAATATCAGTGCCGCAACTGTCCTTATCGGTGCCGCAACTGTCCATATCGGTGCCGCAACTATCAATATCAGTGCCGCAACTGTCCATATCGGTGCCGCAACTATCCATATCAGTGCCGCAACTGTCCATAACAGTGCCGCAACTGTCCATATCGGTGCCGCAATTTTCCATTTCAGTGCCGCAACTGTCCATATCAGTGCCGCAAATCATCCTCAGACTGATACTCAAAAAAGTATCAGTACGAGGATAACTGTCCATATCGGTGCCGCAACTGTCCACATCGGTGCCGCAACTAACCATATCAGAGCCGCAACTGTCCATATCGGTGCCGCAACTATCCATATCAGTGCCGCAACTGTCCATAACTGTGCCGCAACTGTCCATATCGGTGCCGCAAATGCCAATATCAGTGCCGCAACTGTCCATATCAGTGCCGCAAATCATCCTCAGACTGATACTCAAAAAAGTATCAGTACGAGGATAACTGTCCATATCGGTGCCGCAACTATCCATATCAGTACCGCAACTGTCCATATCGGTGCCGCAACTGTCCATATCGGTGCCGCAACTGTCCATATCAGTGCCGCAACTGTCCATATCGGTGCCGCAACTGTCCATATCGGTGCCGCAACTGTCCATATCGGTGCCGCAACTGTCCATATCGGTGCCGCAACTATCCATATCGGTGCCGCAACTATCCATATCGGTGCCGCAACTATCCATATCGGTGCCGCAACTGTCCATATCAGTGCCGCAACTATCCATATCAGTGCCGCAACTATCCATATCAGTGCCGCAACTGTCCATATCAGTGCCGCAACTATCCATATCGGTGCCGCAACTGTCAATATCAGTGCTGCAACTGTCCATATCAGTGCCGCAACTGTCCATATCGGGGCCGCAACTGTCCATATCGGTGCCGCAACTATCCATATCAGTGCCGCAACTATCCATATCGGTGCCGCAACTGTCCACATCGGTGCCGCAACTAATCATATCAGTGCTGCAACTGTCCATATCGGTGCCGCAACTGTCCATATCGGTGCCGCAACTATCCATATCGGTGCCGCAACTGTCCATATCGGTGCCGCAACTATCCATATCAGTGCCGCAACTGTCCATATCGGTGCCGCAACTATCCATATCGGTGCCGCAACTGTCAATATCAGTGCCGCAACTGTCCATATCAGTGCCGCAACTGTCCATATCAGTGCCGCAACTGTCCATATCGGTGCCGCAACTATCCATATCAGTGCCGCAACTGTCCATATCGGTGCCGCAACTGTCCATATCAGTGCCGCAACTATCCATATCAGTGCCGCAACTGTCCATATCGGTGCCGCAACTATCCATATCAGTGCCGCAACTGTCCATAACAGTGCCGCAACTGTCCATATCGGTGCCGCAAATGTCCATATCAGTGCCGCAACTGTCCATATCAGTGCCGCAAATCATCCTCAGACTGATACTCAAAAAAGTATCAGTACGAGGATAACTGTCCATATCGGTGCCGCAACTGTCCACATCGGTGCCGCAACTAACCATATCAGTGCCGCAACTGTCCATATCGGTGCCGCAACTATCCATATCAGTGCCGCAACTGTCCATAACAGTGCCGCAACTGTCCATATCGGTTCCGCAAATGTCCATATCAGTGCCGCAACTGTCCATATCGGTGCCGCAACTATCCATATCGGTGCCGCAACTGTCAATATCAGTGCTGCAACTGTCCATATCAGTGCCGCAACTGTCCATATCGGGGCCGCAACTGTCCATATCGGTGCCGCAACTATCCATATCAGTGCCGCAACTATCCATATCGGTGCCGCAACTGTCCACATCGGTGCCGCAACTAACCATATCAGTGCCGCAACTGTCCATATCGGTGCCGCAACTGTCCATATCGGTGCCGCAACTATCCATATCGGTGCCGCAACTGTCAATATCAGTGCCGCAACTGTCCATATCAGTGCCGCAACTGTCCATATCGGTGCCGCAACTGTCCATATCGGTGCCGCAAATGTCCATTTCAGTGCCGCAACTGTCCATATCAGTGCCGCAAATCATCCTCAGACTGATACTCAAAAAGTATCAGTACGAGGATAACTGTCCATATCGGTGCCGCAACTGTCCACATCGGTGCCGCAACTAACCATATCAGTGCCGCAACTGTCCATATCGGTGCCGCAACTATCCATATCAGTGCCGCAACTGTCCATAACAGTGCCGCAACTGTCCATATCGGTTCCGCAAATGTCCATATCAGTGCCGCAACTGTCCATATCAGTGCCGCAAATCATCCTCAGACTGATACTCAAAAAAGTATCATTACGAGGATAACTGTCCATATCGGTGCCGCAACTATCCATATCAGTGCCGCAACTGTCCATATCGGTGCCGCAACTGTCCATATCGGTGCCGCAACTATCCATATCAGTGCCGCAACTGTCCATATCAGTGCCGCAACTGTCCATATCGGTGCCGCAACTGTCCATATCGGTGCCGCAACTATCCATATCAGTGCCGCAACTATCCATATCGGTGCCGCAACTATCCATATCGGTGCCGCAACTGTCAATATCAGTGCCGCAACTGTCCATATCAGTGCCGCAACTATCCATATCAGTGCCGCAACTGTCCATATCGGTGCCGCAACTATCCATTTCAGTGCCGCAACTGTCCATAACAGTGCCGCAACTGTCCATATCAGTGCCGCAAATCATCCTCAGACTGATACTCAAAAAAGTATCGGTACGAGGATAACTGTCCATATCGGTGCCGCAACTGTCCATATCGGTGCCGCAACTAACCATATCAGTGCCGCAACTGTCCATATCGGTGCCGCAACTATCCATATCAGTGCCGCAACTGTCCATAACTGTGCCGCAACTGTCCATATCGGTGCCGCAAATGCCAATATCAGTGCCGCAAATCATCATCAGACTGATACTCAAAAAAGTATCAGTACGAGGATAACTGTCCATATCGTTGCCGCAACTATCCATATCGGTGCCGCAACTGTCCATATCGGTGCCGCAACTATCCATATCAGTACCGCAACTGTCCATATCAGTGCCGCAACTATCCATATCAGTGCCGCAACTGTCCATATCGGTGCCGCAACTGTCCATATCGGTGCCGTAACTATCCATATCAGTGCCGCAACTGTCCATATCGGTGCCGCAACTGTCAATATCAGTGCCGCAACTGTCCATATCAGTGCCGCAACTCATCCATATCAGTGCCGCAACTGTCCATAACAGTGCCGCAACTGTCCATATCGGTGCCGCAAATGTCCATTTCAGTGCCGCAACTGTCCATATCAGTGCCGCAAATCATCCTCAGACTGATACTCAAAAGTATCAGTACGAGGATAACTGTCCATATCGGTGCCGCAACTGTCCACATCGGTGCCGCAACTAACCATATCAGTGCCGCAACTGTCCATATCGGTGCCGCAACTATCCATATCAGTGCCGCAACTATCCATATCGGTGCCGCAACTATCCATATCGGTGCCGCAACTGTCAATATCAGTGCCGCAACTGTCCATATCAGTGCCGCAACTATCCATATCAGTGCTGCAACTGTCCATATCAGTGCCGCAAATCATCCTCAGACTGATACTCAAAAAGTATCAGTACGAGGTTAACTGTCCATATCGGTGCCGCAACTGTCCATATCGGTGCCGCAACTGTCCATATCGGTGCCGCAACTATCCATATCAGTGCTGCAACTGTCCATATCAGTGCCGCAAATCATCCTCAGACTGATACTCAAAAAAGTATCAGTACGAGGATAACTGTCCATATCGGTGCCGCAACTATCGATATCTGTGCCGCAACTGTCCATATCGGTGCCGCAACTGTCCATATCAGTGCCGCAACTGTCCATATCGGTGCCGCAACTATCCATATCAGTGCCGCAACTGTCCATATCGGTGCCGCAACTATCAATATCAGTGCCTCAACTGTCCATATCAGTACCGCCACTATCCATATCAGTGCCGCAACTGTCCATATCAGTGCCGCAAATCATCCTCAGACTGATACTCAAAAAAGTATCAGTACGAGGTTAACTGTCCATATCGGTGCCGCAACTGTCCATATCGGTGCCGCAACTGTCCATATCGGTGCCGCAACTATCCATATCAGTGCCGCAAATCATCCTCAGACTGATACTCAAAAAGTATCAGTACGAGGATAACTGTCCATATCGGTGCCGCAACAATCCATATCAGTACTGCAATTGTCCATATCGGTGCCGCAACTGTCCATATCGGTGCCGCAACTATCCATATCAGTACCGCAACTGTCCATATCAGTGCCGCAACTATCCATATCAGTGCCGCAACTGTCCATATCGGTGCCGCAACTGTCCATATCGGTGCCGCAACTATCCATATCAGTGCCGCAACTGTCCATATCGGTGCCGCAACTGTCAATATCAGTGCCGCAACTGTCCATATCAGTGCCGCAACTATCCATATCAGTGCCGCAACTGTCCATAACAGTGCCGCAACTGTCCATATCGGTGCCGCAAATGTCCATTTCAGTGCCGCAACTGTCCATATCAGTGCCGCAAATCATCCTCAGACTGATACTCAAAAAAGTATCAGTACGAGGATAACTGTCCATATCGGTGCCGCAACTGTCCACATCGGTGCCGCAACTAACCATATCAGTGCCGCAACTGTCCATATCGGTGCCGCAACTATCCATATCAGTGCCGCAACTGTCCATAACAGTGCCGCAACTGTCCATATCGGTTCCGCAAATGTCCATGTCAGTGCCGCAACTGTCCATATCAGTGCCGCAAATCATCCTCAGACTGATACTCAAAAAGTATCATTACGAGGATAACTGTCCATATCGGTGCCGCAACTATCCATATCAGTGCCGCAACTGTCCATATCGGTGCCGCAACTGTCCATATCGGTGCCGCAACTATCCATATCAGTGCCGCAACTGTCCATATCAGTGCCGCAACTGTCCATATCGGTGCCGCAACTGTCCATATCGGTGCCGCAACTATCCATATCAGTGCCGCAACTATCCATATCGGTGCCGCAACTATCCATATCGGTGCCGCAACTGTCAATATCAGTGCCGCAACTGTCCATATCAGTGCCGCAACTATCCATATCAGTGCTGCAACTGTCCATATCAGTGCCGCAAATCATCCTCAGACTGATACTCAAAAAGTATCAGTACGAGGTTAACTGTCCATATCGGTGCCGCAACTGTCCATATCGGTGCCGCAACTGTCCATATCGGTGCCGCAACTATCCATATCAGTGCTGCAACTGTCCATATCAGTGCCGCAAATCATCCTCAGACTGATACTCAAAAAGTATCAGTACGAGGATAACTGTCCATATCGGTGCCGCAACTATCGATATCTGTGCCGCAACTGTCCATATCGGTGCCGCAACTGTCCATATCAGTGCCGCAACTGTCCATATCGGTGCCGCAACTATCCATATCAGTGCCGCAACTGTCCATATCGGTGCCGCAACTATCAATATCAGTGCCTCAACTGTCCATATCAGTACCGCCACTATCCATATCAGTGCCGCAACTGTCCATATCAGTGCCGCAAATCATCCTCAGACTGATACTCAAAAAAGTATCAGTACGAGGTTAACTGTCCATATCGGTGCCGCAACTGTCCATATCGGTGCCGCAACTGTCCATATCGGTGCCGCAACTATCCATATCAGTGCCGCAAATCATCCTCAGACTGATACTCAAAAAAGTATCAGTACGAGGATAACTGTCCATATCGGTGCCGCAACAATCCATATCAGTACTGCAATTGTCCATATCGGTGCCGCAACTGTCCATATCGGTGCCGCAACTATCCATATCAGTACCGCAACTGTCCATATCAGTGCCGCAACTATCCATATCAGTGCCGCAACTGTCCATATCGGTGCCGCAACTGTCCATATCGGTGCCGCAACTATCCATATCAGTGCCGCAACTGTCCATATCGGTGCCGCAACTGTCAATATCAGTGCCGCAACTGTCCATATCAGTGCCGCAACTATCCATATCAGTGCCGCAACTGTCCATAACAGTGCCGCAACTGTCCATATCGGTGCCGCAAATGTCCATTTCAGTGCCGCAACTGTCCATATCAGTGCCGCAAATCATCCTCAGACTGATACTCAAAAAAGTATCAGTACGAGGATAACTGTCCATATCGGTGCCGCAACTGTCCACATCGGTGCCGCAACTAACCATATCAGTGCCGCAACTGTCCATATCGGTGCCGCAACTATCCATATCAGTGCCGCAACTGTCCATAACAGTGCCGCAACTGTCCATATCGGTTCCGCAAATGTCCATGTCAGTGCCGCAACTGTCCATATCAGTGCCGCAAATCATCCTCAGACTGATACTCAAAAAAGTATCATTACGAGGATAACTGTCCATATCGGTGCCGCAACTATCCATATCAGTGCCGCAACTGTCCATATCGGTGCCGCAACTGTCCATATCGGTGCCGCAACTATCCATATCAGTGCCGCAACTGTCCATATCAGTGCCGCAACTGTCCATATCGGTGCCGCAACTGTCCATATCGGTGCCGCAACTATCCATATCAGTGCCGCAACTATCCATATCGGTGCCGCAACTATCTATATCGGTGCCGCAACTGTCAATATCAGTGCCGCAACTGTCCATATCAGTGCCGCAACTATCCATATCAGTGCTGCAACTGTCCATATCAGTGCCGCAAATCATCCTCAGACTGATACTCAAAAAAGTATCAGTACGAGGTTAACTGTCCATATCGGTGCCGCAACTGTCCATATCGGTGCCGCAACTGTCCATATCGGTGCCGCAACTATCCATATCAGTGCTGCAACTGTCCATATCAGTGCCGCAAATCATCCTCAGACTGATACTCAAAAAGTATCAGTACGAGGATAACTGTCCATATCGGTGCCGCAACTATCGATATCTGTGCCGCAACTGTCCATATCGGTGCCGCAACTGTCCATATCAGTGCCGCAACTGTCCATATCGGTGCCGCAACTATCCATATCAGTGCCGCAACTGTCCATATCGGTGCCGCAACTATCAATATCAGTGCCTCAACTGTCCATATCAGTACCGCCACTATCCATATCAGTGCCGCAACTGTCCATATCAGTGCCGCAAATCATCCTCAGACTGATACTCAAAAAAGTATCAGTACGAGGTTAACTGTCCATATCGGTGCCGCAACTGTCCATATCGGTGCCGCAACTGTCCATATCGGTGCCGCAACTATCCATATCAGTGCCGCAAATCATCCTCAGACTGATACTCAAAAAGTATCAGTACGAGGATAACTGTCCATATCGGTGCCGCAACAATCCATATCAGTACTGCAATTGTCCATATCGGTGCCGCAACTGTCCATATCGGTGCCGCAACTATCCATATCAGTGCCGCAACTGTCCATATCGGTGCCGCAACTGTCCATATCAGTGCCGCAAATCATCCTCAGACTGATACTCAAAAAGTATCAGTACGAGGATAACTGTCCATATCGGTGCCGCAACTATCCATATCGGTGCCGCAACTGTCCATATCGGTGCCGCAACTATCCATATCGGTGCCGCAACTGTCAATATCAGTGCCGCAACTGTCCATATCAGTGCCGCAGCTGTCCTTATCGGTGCCGCAACTGTCCATATCGGTGCCGCAACTATCCATATCAGTGCCGCAACTGTCCATATCGGTGCCGCAACTATCCATATCAGTGCCGCAACTGTCCATAACTGTGCCGCAACTGTCCATATCGGTGCCGCAAATGCCCATATCAGTGCCGCAACTGTCCATATCAGTGCCGCAAATCATCCTCAGACTGATACTCAAAAAGTATCAGTACGAGGATAACTGTCCATATCGGTGCCGCAACTATCAATATCAGTACCGCAACTGTCCATATCGGTGCCGCAACTGTCCATATCGGTGCCGCAACTATCCATATCAGTGCCGCAACTGTCCATATCGGTGCCGCAACTATCCATATCGGTGCCGCAACTGTTAATATCAGTGCGGCAACTGTCCATATCAGTGCCGCAACTGTCCTTATCGGTGCCGCAACTGTCCATATCGGTGCCGCAACTATCCATATCAGTGCCGCAACTATCCATATCAGTGCCGCAACTGTCCATATCGGTGCCGCAACTATCCATATCAGTGCCGCAACTGTCCATAACAGTGCCGCAACTGTCCATATCGGTGCCGCAAATGTCCATTTCAGTGCCGCAACTGTCCATATCAGTGCCGCAAATCATCCTCAGACTGATACTCAAAAAAGTATCAGTACGAGGATAACTGTCCATAACAGTGCCGCAACTGTCCATATCGGTGCCGCAAATGTCCATTTCAGTGCCGCAACTGTCCATATCAGTGCCGCAAATCATCCTCAGACTGATACTCAAAAAAGTATCAGTACGAGGATAACTGTCCATATCGGTGCCGCAACTGTCCACATCGGTGCCGCAACTAACCATATCAGTGCCGCAACTGTCCATATCGGTGCCGCAACTATCCATATCAGTGCCGCAACTGTCCATAACTGTGCCGCAACTGTCCATATCGGTGCCGCAAATGCCAATATCAGTGCCGCAACTGTCCATATCAGTGCCGCAAATCATCCTCAGACTGATACTCAAAAAGTATCAGTACGAGGATAACTGTCCATATCGGTGCCGCAACTATCCATATCAGTACCGCAACTGTCCATATCGGTGCCGCAACTGTCCATATCGGTGCCGCAACTATCCATATCAGTGCCGCAACTGTCCATATCAGTGCCGCAACTGTCCATATCGGTGCCGCAACTGGCCATATCGGTGCCGCAACTATCCATATCAGTACCGCAACTGTCCATATCGGTGCCGCAACTGTCCATATCGGTGCCGCAACTATCCATATCAGTGCCGCAACTATCCATATCGGTGCCGCAACTGTCAATATCAGTGCCGCAACTATCCATAACAGTGCCGCAAATGTCCATATCGGTGCCGCAACTATCCATATCGGTGCCGCAACTGTCCATATCAGTGCCGCAACTGTCCATATCGGTGCCGCAACTATCCATTTCAGTGCCGCAACTGTCCATAACAGTGCCGCAACTGTCCATATCGGTGCCGCAAATGCCAATATCAGTGCCGCAAATCATCCTCAGACTGATACTCAAAAAAGTATCAGTACGAGGATAACTGTCCATATCGTTGCCGCAACTATCCATATCGGTGCCGCAACTGTCCATATCGGTGTCGCAACTAACCATATCAGTGCCGCAACTATCCATATCGGTGCCGCAACTGTCAATATCAGTGCCGCAACTGTCCTTATCGGTGCCGCAACTGTCCATATCGGTGCCGCAACTATCAATATCAGTGCCGCAACTGTCCATATCGGTGCCGCAACTATCCATATCAGTGCCGCAACTGTCCATAACAGTGCCGCAACTGTCCATATCGGTGCCGCAAATGTCCATTTCAGTGCCGCAACTGTCCATATCAGTGCCGCAAATCATCCTCAGACTGATACTCAAAAAAGTATCAGTACGAGGATAACTGTCCATATCGGTGCCGCAACTGTCCACATCGGTGCCGCAACTAACCATATCGGTGCCGCAACTGTCAATATCAGTGCCGCAACTGTCCATATCAGTGCCGCAACTATCCATATCAGTGCTGCAACTGTCCATATCAGTGCCGCAAATCATCCTCAGACTGATACTCAAAAAAGTATCAGTACGAGGTTAACTGTCCATATCGGTGCCGCAACTGTCCATATCGGTGCCGCAACTGTCCATATCGGTGCCGCAACTATCCATATCAGTGCTGCAACTGTCCATATCAGTGCCGCAAATCATCCTCAGACTGATACTCAAAAAGTATCAGTACGAGGATAACTGTCCATATCGGTGCCGCAACTATCGATATCTGTGCCGCAACTGTCCATATCGGTGCCGCAACTGTCCATATCAGTGCCGCAACTGTCCATATCGGTGCCGCAACTATCCATATCAGTGCCGCAACTGTCCATATCGGTGCCGCAACTATCAATATCAGTGCCTCAACTGTCCATATCAGTGCCGCAAATCATCCTCAGACTGATACTCAAAAAGTATCATTACGAGGATAACTGTCCATATCGGTGCCGCAACTATCCATATCAGTGCCGCAACTGTCCATATCGGTGCCGCAACTGTCCATATCGGTGCCGCAACTATCCATATCAGTGCCGCAACTGTCCATATCAGTGCCGCAACTGTCCATATCGGTGCCGCAACTGTCCATATCGGTGCCGCAACTATCCATATCAGTGCCGCAACTATCCATATCGGTGCCGCAACTATCCATATCGGTGCCGCAACTGTCAATATCAGTGCCGCAACTGTCCATATCAGTGCCGCAACTATCCATATCAGTGCTGCAACTGTCCATATCGGTGCCGCAACTGTCCATATCAGTGCCGCAACTGTCCATATCGGTGCCGCAACTATCCATATCAGTGCCGCAACTGTCCATATCAGTGCCGCAACTGTCCTTATCGGTGCCGCAACTGTCCATATCGGTGCCGCAACTATCCATATCAGTGCCGCAACTGTCCATATCGGTGCCGCAACTATCCATATCAGTGCCGCAACTGTCCATATCAGTGCCGCAACTGTCCTTATCGGTGCCGCAACTGTCCATATCGGTGCCGCAACTATCCATATCAGTGCCGCAACTGTCCATATCGGTGCCGCAGCTATCCATATCAGTGCCGCAACTGTCCATAACTGTGCCGCAACTGTCCATATCGGTGCCGCAAATGCCCATATCAGTGCCGCAACTGTCCATATCAGTGCCGCAAATCATCCTCAGACTGATACTCAAAAAGTATCAGTACGAGGATAACTGTCCATATCGGTGCCGCTACTATCCATATCGGTGCCGCAACTGTCCATATCAGTGCCGCAACTGTCAATATCAGTGCAGCAACTGTCCATATCAGTGCCGCAACTGTCCATATCGGTGCCGCAACTGTCCATATCGGTGCCGCAACTATCCATATCAGTGCCGCAACTGTCCATATCGGTGCCGCAACTATCCATATCAGTGCCGCAACTGTCCATAACAGTGCCGCAACTGTCCATATCAGTGCCGCAAATCATCCTCAGACTGATACTCAAAAAGTATCAGTACGAAGATAACTGTCCATATCGGTGCCGCAACTGTCCATATCGGTGCCGCAACTATCCATATCAGTGCCGCAACTAACCATATCAGTGCCGCAACTGTCCTTATCGGTGCCGCAACTGTCCATATCGGTGCCGCAACTATCCATATCAGTGCCGCAACTGTCCATATCGGTGCCGCAACTATCCATATCAGTGCCGCAACTGTCCATATCAGTGCCGCAACTGTCCATATCGGTGCCGCAACTGTCAATATCAGTGCCGCAACTGTCCATATCAGTGCCGCAACTATCCATATCAGTGCTGCAACTGTCCATATCAGTGCCGCAAATCATCCTCAGACTGATACTCAAAAAGTATCAGTACGAGGTTAACTGTCCATATCGGTGCCGCAACTATCCATATCGGTGCCGCAACTGTCCATATCGGTGCCGCAACTATCCATATCAGTGCCGCAACTGTCCATATCGGTGCCGCAAATCAACCTCAGACTGATACTCAAAAAAGTATCAGTACGAGGATAACTGTCCATATCGGTGCCGCAACTATCGATATCTGTGCCGCAACTGTCCATATCGGTGCCGCAACTGTCCATATCAGTGCCGCAACTGTCCATATCGGTGCCGCAACTATCCATATCAGTGCCGCAACTGTCCATATCGGTGCCGCAACTATCCATATCAGTGCCGCAACTGTCCATATCAGTGCCGCAAATCATCCTCAGACTGATACTCAGAAAAGTATCAGTACGAGGATAACTGTTCGTATGAGTGCCGCAAGTGTCCATATCAGTGCCGCAACTGTCCATATCGGTGCCGCAACTGTCCATATCGGTGCCGCAACTGTCCATATCAGTGCCGCAACTGTCCATATCAGTGCCGCAACTGTCCATATCAGTGCCGCAACTGTCCATATCGGTGCCGCAACTATCCATATCAGTGCCGCAACTATCCATATCGGTGCCGCAACTATCCATATCGGTGCCGCAACTGTCCATATCGGTGCCGCAACTATCCATATCAGTGCCGCAACTGTCCATATCGGTGCCGCAACTATACATAACGGTGCCCCAACTGTCAATATCAGTGCCGCAACTGTCCATATCGGTGCCGCAACTATCCATATCAGTGCCGCAACTGTCCATATCAGTGCCGCAACTGTCCATATCGGTGCCGCAACTGTCCATATCGGTGCCGCAACTATCCATATCAGTGCCGCAACTGTCCATATCGGTGCCGCAACTATCCATATCAGTGCCGCAACTGTCCATATCAGTGCCGCAACTGTCCATATCGGTGCCGCAACTGTCCATATCGGTGCCGCAACTATCCATATCAGTGCCGCAACTGTCCATATCAGTGCCGCAACTATCCATATCAGTGCCGCAACTGTCCATAACAGTGCCGCAACTGTCCATATCGGTGCCGCAAATGACCATATCAGTGCCGCAACTGTCCATAACAGTGCCGCAAATCATCCTCAGACTGATACTCAGAAAAGTATCAGTACGAGGATAACTGTTCGTATGAGTGCCGCAACTGTCCATATCAGTGCCGCAACTGTCCATATCAGTGCCGCAACTGTCCATATCAGTGCCGCAACTGTCCATATCAGTGCCGCAACTGTCCATATCGGTGCCGCAACTGTCCATATCGGTGCCGCAACTATCCATATCGGTGCCGCAACTGTCAATATCAGTGCCGCAACTATCCATATCAGTGCCGCAACTGTCCATAACAGTGCCGCAACTGTCCATATCGGTGCCGCAAATCAACCTCAGACTGATACTCAAAAAAGTATCAGTACGAGGATAACTGTTCGTATGAGTGCCGCAACTGTCCATATCAGTGCCGCAACTGTCCATATCAGTGCCGCAACTATCCATATCAGTGCCGCAACTGTCCATATCAGTGCCGCAACTGTCCATATCGGTGCCGCAACTATCCATATCGGTGCCGCAACTGTCCATATCGGTGCCGCAACTATCCATATCAGTGCCGCAACTGTCCATATCAGTGCCGCAACTGTCCATATCGGTGCCGCAACTGTCAATATCAGTGCCGCAACTATCCATATCAGTGCCGCAACTGTCCATATCAGTGCCGCAACTGTCCATATCAGTGCCGCAAATCATCCTCAGACTGATACTCAAAAAAGTATCAGTACGAGGATAACTGTTCGTATGAGTGCCGCAACTGTCCATATCAGTGCCGCAACTGTCCATATCGGTGCCGCAACTGTCCATATCAGTGCCGCAACTGTCCATAACAGTGCCGCAAATCATCCTCAGACTGATACTCAGAAAAGTATCAGTACGAGGATAACTGTTCCTATGAGTGCCGCAAGTGTCCATATCAGTGCCGCAACTGTCCATATCGGTGCCGCAACTATCCATATCGGTGCCGCAACTGTCCATATCGGTGCCGCAACTGTCCATATCAGTGCCGCAACTGTCCATATCGGTGCCGCAACTATCCATATCAGTGCCGCAACTGTCCATAACAGTGCCGCAAATCATCCTCAGACTGATACTCAGAAAAGTATCAGTACGAGGATAACTGTTCCTATGAGTGCCGCAACTGTCCATATCAGTGCCGCAACTGTCCATATCGGTGCCGCAACTGTCCATATCGGTGCCGCAACTATCCATATCAGTGCCGCAACTGTCCATATCAGTGCCGCAACTGTCCATATCGGTGCCGCAACTGTCCATATCGGTGCCGCAACTATCCATATCAGTGCCGCAACTGTCCATATCGGTGCCGCAACTATCCATATCGGTGCCGCAACTGTCAATATCAGTGCCGCAACTGTCCATATCAGTGCCGCAACTATCCATATCAGTGCTGCAACTGTCCATATCGGTGCCGCAACTGTCCATATCAGTGCCGCAACTGTCCTTATCGGTGCCGCAACTGTCCATATCGGTGCCGCAACTATCAATATCAGTGCCGCAACTGTCCATATCAGTGCCGCAACTGTCCTTATCGGTGCCGCAACTGTCCATATCGGTGCCGCAACTATCCATATCAGTGCCGAAACTGTCCATATCGGTGCCGCAACTATCCATATCGGTGCCGCAACTGTCCATATCAGTGCCGCAACTGTCCTTATCGGTGCCGCAACTGTCCATATCGGTGCCGCAACTATCCATATCAGTGCCGCAACTGTCCATATCGGTGCCGCAGCTATCCATATCAGTGCCGCAACTGTCCATAACTGTGCCGCAACGTCCATATCGGTGCCGCAATGCCCATATCAGTGCCGCAACTGTCCATATCAGTGCCGCAAATCATCCTCAGACTGATACTCAAAAAAGTATCAGTACGAGGATAACTGTCCATATCGGTGCCGCTACTATCCATATCGGTGCCGCAACTGTCCATATCAGTGCCGCAACTGTCAATATCAGTGCAGCAACTGTCCATATCAGTGCCGCAACTGTCCTTATCGGTTGCCGCAACTGTCCATATCGGTGCCGCAACTATCCATATCAGTGCCGCAACTGTCCATATCGGTGCTGCAACTATCCATATCAGTGCCGCAACTGTCCATAACAGTGCCGCAACTGTCCATATCAGTGCCGCAAATCATCCTCAGATTGATACTCAAAAAAGCATCAGTACGAAGATAACTGTCC